>CBVK0100364701.1:0-12553 GCA_900067695.1 Picea abies
TGGGAGCGATTATTGTAAAACTTCACAGGAAAAGGGCCGAATACAAAAGCCAGAGGGAAAAACAATCTGTCCCATAGGCTATTTTTAGCCTGGTGGACGTTAAAAAATACTTTCTTTCTTTCTTTCAATCAATCTTTCTTTATTGTTGAAAATCTTGAAATGGAATTTGACGAGCAAATTGTTAACCTATCATATATTATCAATTATTCGTTAAAAATCTTGAAATGGAATTTGACGAGCAAAATGTCTATATTACGACTCATCATATATTATCAAAGCAAAGCAAACACTAGCAGTTAATGTATGCACTAATGGCAAGTGGAAATTCGAACTAATGACCTGACCTTTTCAATCATCATAATACTTAACGACTGGATGATGTGAAAATACGGAGTGTACACCCTTCTTCGCCTGTGTCGCCCACTTACTGCAGTGAAGAATGACAAAGTCAGTGAAGTAATTCCCATCACGTTCATCAACCCCAACACAACGTCATACTTGTAAATTTATTTTTAAAAATAAATTTATGCTTCTGAAGTAATTAAAGTGATAAAATTTATGCTCATGTCATACTTGTAAATTTATTTTTAAAAATAAATTTATGCTTCGGAAGTAATTAAAGTGATAAAATATATGCTTCCGATTGTACATTAATCCATGATAAAGTACACTGTTAAGGTAACTCGAGATTACAGTGAGAGTAGTTCGAATCGACCCTTGTCACGAGAGTATAGCCCGGAGTAGTTGGGCTTTCCATAAAAATAAACGGATAAAATATACATGTCATTCTAAATGCAGCAAAGATGTTTATACTACTAAGGAAAATAAGCTGCTAATAGGATTAGAGGAGTTGGTAAGTTCTACTGAACTTCTGTGTGCATTGCACCATTAATTCTGCCTATCATGAATGCGTAGAATTGATGGTGCAATGTAAATTTTGGTATGGATTCACCAACAATTATAAGACCACTATGAAGTGGTGGAGAGAAGGTATTGGCTGATCATTGCAAGGTAAGAAGCAAACTAAAGAAGAAGAAGATAGCAGAAAGATGACTAACCTGATATAAGAAGTGTTGTAATTTGGGGGTGCATGATTGGTTGTAATTCATAATTGATAGTACAACCTAAATTTTGGTATGATAGCAGAAAGATGACTANCCTGATATAAGAAGTGTTGTAATTTGGGGGTGCATGATTGGTTGTAATTCATAATTGATAGTACAACCTAAATTTTGGTATGGAGTCACTAGCAATTATAAGAATTGACTATGAAGCGGTTGAGAAAAGGTATTAGTAGATCATTGCAAAAGGTAGCAGAGAAATGACTACCCTGATACATGAAATGTTGTAATTTGGGGGGTGCATGATCGGTTGTACCCGACACCCCAAAGAGTTTTGGGTCCAAGTTGTAAGCCTTGCCATAGGCAAGTTGTATTCCCTAAATGTTTATAAGCCATGTTGAGCTAGGCCTACATAGAATAGTAGGTGATCATGTAGCTTGTATCTGCATTGAGCAGAAGACACATCAAGTTGTGGAATGAACCACTAGTTTAGGTACAATGGTGGAAAGTGTACTCGTATCTAAGCTTGAAGGTGAATTGGAGAAGTTGAACCTTCTATCAACAAGGGGAGAATGTGCAATAGGTTAATCTCATAGATGGTTAAGACCAAGTTATGTTTAAGGGGGAATGTTAAGTTATGTTTAAGGGGGACTCGTCTAATGCATTGTAAACCATCAAAGATGAGAAGAAAGCTTAGTCCAAGGGTCTAATGCATTGTAAACCATCAAAGATGAGAAGAAAGCTTAGTCCAAGGGAAGCTAACTTATTTGTAACTATATATCAATATGTTGTGTGAGTTGCACCAGCCGTGAAGTAACAAATTTAAATTCAAATTTACAGAAACGTCATTACTATCATCCACCCTAGATTAAAGGTTATTTCATGCATATAAGAATTTGTAATCTTTACTGAAAAATAATATGACATCATAACAATTTAGGGGTTAAGATATGACATGACTCAAAATTTTAAAAGACTATATTGTTCTTTTTACCTAAGCTTATTATCAGTCATGTTTAGAATGGGCTTTTGTTATGGAAGATATCATGTAACAAAAATTATATCTTAATATAATTTTGAGCTAATTTTCTATTGGAAAAAAAAGATATGACATGTATTGCGAATATGGCATGTATTGCGAAGAAAATAAATTGTCTTGATTAAAAATTCTGGTTATAAACCCTCGACAAACTTGTTCTCCCCCTACTTGAAATCAACCAAACACTTGACATTCCCTGACGGTAATGAACGCCCTTCTAAATGGATGCACATATTATAGTAGGACATACACATAAACAAACACGCCCAATTTAATTTACAACAGAAAGTACACATAAATAAATAAGCCAATCTTAATTTAAAAATTTAGAACTGGACATACACATAAACAAACACACATAATTTAATTTAAATCCTCGAACTACATGAAGACTCTAATAAGAATCCAAACATTTCAACCAATCATTAAATAAATATGTTATTTTATATATTAAAAAAAATCAAAATAAATAATTAAATAAATATGTTATTTTATATATTAAAAAAAAAATCAAAATAAGAATCCAATTACATGAATAATCTAATAACACACCGAATTTAATTTAAATCCTCGAACTACATAAAGACTCTAATAAGGATCCAAACATTTCAACTAATGATTAAATAAATATGTTATTTTATATATTAAAAAATAAAATTTTCAATTTCTTAAATTCATTAGAATAAGAAATGTTTAAAATAAAACCAATCAACACAAAAAAAATACTATATATTGAATATAATATAATAATAATAATTTCATGATTTTATATTGATTATAATAATAATAATAATTTCATGTTTTAAATCATGTGTCAAAACTATTCAGTATAATAATATATATATAGGCCACCTTACCACCCCATAGGCGTTTTCACTCTCATAATTACCTAGCTTTCCTCTCTTTTTTTGGGCCCTACCCTTCACCCATGAATGGATGAGCGACTTCGTTCCTTTAAAATAGAGCTCTCTCGTGTCCTCGTTGAATATAATAATAATAATTTTATAATTTTATATTGATTATAATAATAATAATAATTTCATATTGTATCAAAATTATTCAGTATAATAATAATAATTTCATAATTTTATATTAATTATAATAATAATAATATAATATTTTAAATCATGGACAAAGCTATTAAAAAAAAAATTTATATATATATAAAAGGTGTAATTCATATTCAACAACAACACCAACACAACGTCATACTTTTAAATTTATTCTTAAAAACACTTATTCAGTTCGAGGTAATTAAAATGATAGAAAATATAAATCATTCAAAATAATAATTTCATGTTTGAAAAATCATGCTGCAAAGTTACTCAACTTTATTATTATCAAAGCTCGATATGGTAAGAGTAGGTTAATACCACTTAAAAAGTTTGCTACAGGTGTGATTAGAGTTTAGAGTTTAATTATGATTCAATTTTAATATAATGATATAACAATGTTTTTTTATGAAAAAATTGATTAAAAAAATTTAATAAATTAATAAAACAATTAAAATTGAAATAACCATAAATATATATTAGTTCTGAGTATTGTTTTTTAAACACTTAAACAATTATGTTTTGTTTTTTAATCCCTTTTAATGTTTATTGAATTTAGGATTAAGAAAGATATATGCTAGTAGTACATCTAGATCTAATCTCATATAGTAGCAACAATTCATGTTCTTCCTTCCCTATTGACCATTTTTAGATCTAATCTCATATAGTAGCAACAATTCATGTTCTTCCTTCTCTATTGACCATTGAAAAATATTATAGATTTCCATCTTTATATATAGTGTCCATATGTCATGTTCATCCCCTCTATTAACAATTACAATTGAACAATATTAGAGATTCCATCTTTGTTGGCAAAAAGTCTTTTTACCAAACAAATTGTCATACATTTTAACATTGGTGTCCCAATGAATTATCAAACTCGTGAATTGCTTGATTGGTTTCTTTGGTTGCAATGTTTCTATCTTGTTGTGTATATATATCAAAGTTTTTGCCTTATTACCATGTTGTGTGTTGTGTTTATTACCATGTTGTGTGTTGTGTATATAGACAAAGTTTTACCCTATTTAAAAGCAGTCTATTAAGGGAAGATGTGATCTAATTCTTTTACATCTAGAGATGCAATAGTTAGATCAAAGTTTTTCCTTATTATTGTGTCATGTTTATTTTCAAGTAATAAATCAAAGTTTTGCCTTATTGTGTTATTACTATTTTTTAGTAGCATAATTCTTCTTAAGGCTCGAAGATGTGATCTAATTCCTTTCACTTACGTAGACACTAACAATCTAGGAATCTAGGTCAGTAATCAAATAATCAAATGTCAAAACGTTGGAGCTCAATATTCAAGCATCATTTGTGCAAGTTAATTAGGTCTATTTAAGTCATCAAGATCAATCCATTCATGCTAAATTGGATGTGAATTCTTAAACTCAACTAAGCAAAGCAAAGTAATTGTGTTCTAATTAGACTAGCATCTTCTAGATGATAGATTTTTAGAAAAGATTCCATAAATCATGTCTTCATTATAATTAGGATTCAAAGCATAGTGTGCTATATGCAATCGAGACTTTATCTTACTCCAACTCTCGTGAAGAATAACATTTTTGCTAGTAAGTTATTATCTTGAAGCTTTAGGCCCTCCAATTGCTTTTGTAATCTATCTATCATGCCCATTGTTTCATAAACCTCTCCTAATAAAGAAGAATTAGTGTGTTGACATCTACTGGAAATCACTACATGTTGCTTGAAGAGCATCATATAGCCTATGGTGTTCCACCATTTCTTATCAATCACATATCCTTGGATTTTTTTCCATTCCATGTCTTAGAATTAGCCCAACCAACTTGGATCCAATATTATGTCATCTTGCTAACCGAAGCTTCCATCTCCTTGAGCTTAAGATATCCCGCAATGGTCCCTCAAATATCTTCTCAATCCTACCCTCAAACGTTATTGTAGTAATTCAAATGCAAAACATGCCCCAATAATACCCTCAAAGAAACTTCTTGGCTCAAAACCAACCCACCAAGACGAACCAAATGGTTCCAAAAAATATTCCAAACATGACCCAAGGAAAATGCCAACTTAAACCAAAGATCATGTGTTTAGCCTAGCATCCCTTACACAAATATTCATAACCTTATTTTTTACCAGATGAACACCTTCAACAAGCTACCCCATAACACCTCACTAGCCCTTTAAGACCCCACTCCTTATCCAAGTTTGAAGGATCAACACTCAATTCTTAGCCAATGCCACATCCCAACCATGACATCTATTTCAAACCAAATGCCCCTCTAAAACATAGACTTCCAAGGAAGATATAACCCTAACCAAAATGTAAGCATGCTCAACTCCACATTATTTTTTAGGCCTTCCTATCACTATAACATGGGACCTCATTGTCCCTTCAACTCTAGAGGTGGTTCAACACTTCCACCTTCAAAGAAAATAATAAACCTTTTGGCAATTCTCCAAACCCAAAATAAAAGAAACCCAAACTAATGAAAGCCAAAATTGAGGAAGACTCAATTCCCCCTCTAAACACTCATATGTTCATTTCTTTTCCAACCCTTACCCCCCTATAGTTATGGAAATTTGGGTCCCTTAAAACCTCCTTTACCAACTCAATTTTTTGTTGCTTGTAATCATAATACTACCCAGTAAATTGAAGAATTTTATTTTACACAAGATGCTTCTTATATTCTAATGTGGAAAGCTTGCACATATACAAATACAAGAATATATTCAATGAAGTGAAGTTATCTTGCAACATTCAAGTACTCAATCTTCCTTCATCTAAGAAGCTGCAATAAGGGGTATATATTCCACAAATTCACCCAGGGCTTACACCTAGCCCTAACCGCTTCCATTAGCACAAGTGAAAACACTAGAACAAGAATGTATTTGGAGAGACTTTGACCTTGGTGGAGGAAGTATCATCTCTCCTCCTTCATAAAACTAGCAAACCACCATTGGTAAGCATTGATTGTTTACGTGACAACAACATATGCCTAAAAATATTCACACACTCCCTAATTAGGGGATTCATTGGTTCTACCACCTGCCTATGGGATCTATCTACAAACTTCAAATTATTGTTGAGTAGTTGGTCCAAGACTTCAACATTCCTAAACCTTATGGGACATGTATTACTTCTTTATTTAGCATTAAAAAGTAGATAAATAATTTAACTTGGTCTTTATCTATAGATGACATAAATCCCTACATCACTACATGGTCAACATGCTAGATAACCACATGATTTAACTCTTTTTAAATCAAACACATTGGGAAAAAAGAGTATAAATATACATTCAAGGCCTCTCACTATTGAATATGCCATAATATACCTTATCATATTTGAGAATGCATGTGACAAATCTACCGTTGGTGAACAAAAACATATTACTTCAAAACCTCCTCAATCAACTAGAAATTCTATTGGTGATAAGGCCACCAAAACTCACTGACCTAAACCTCAAAACAAAACTATTCACCTCACTAAAGGTAAGGAACAACCTCATGCCTCATACTCCAAAATTGGCATGTTGTGTAAATATCACAAGTGTGACACATATAACACTAACACTATCGTGCACTTAAAATAAAATATGCAAACAAAACTATTGATCAAATAACCAAAATGAAAATTGTCATTGCAATCGAAAATGTTAAGCTTTGGATCTACCAATATCCCATGCATGAGCATGAAATGTATGAAACCAAAAAACCTCTTAACAAAAGGAAATTTTCCCCATTTCTTGAACCTGATTTTTTCAATGAGGAAGAATAAGGGGAAGCACCTAACCTTCTATAAAGAAGGAAGCCTCTTACCCTTCCAATAGACAAACCCATCCCAAGAGAAAAGAGAAGGCCCACATATTTGGGAATGTCAGTGTCTCACCATATTAGATTGGCATTGTCAATATATTTCACCATGGATAAATGTATGCCATGCATAACATCATTGACCTAGAGCCCTATAAGTTTGATGGGTTTATACTATGATGGTTTACCCAACCTATGACCTACTAAGCCTCATCAATCTTAATGTTCCCATAAATTCTCATTATATTAGAGTTATCTCCAAGACATGTGAAAAATTCCCTTTTCCCCTTCTTCACCCATCTCCTTACCTACTACCCATGCATATCTCTAATATTCTAGTTTCTTTCCCCATGCCACACCCTACTCCCTTGTCCAAGCCTCATCTAACCATACCTCTAGGGATGATCCACATGGTTGTTGTTTACACCTACCCTAACCAAATGTAATTGATGAGAAACTCCTTATGTGATAACTCCCCTAATATTTCATAATCCTAGATCCCTTGTTTGTCGTTTAACCTTCCTAGATCCCTTTTAAGGTAGAGAAAAAGGCCATCATAAACTTCCCTTTCTTTATGTAACTCCATCATTCTAATATCATCATCAAGCAGATCATTGTTGAAACAATTTGTTCCCTTAATGTCATATTTTCCCTTTATACCATGTCATTTATGTTTCCATATTCTCTCATATTGCCTTGATTATAAAGGATTTAACAAATTTAATATCAAGCCCCTCAAATTTATCACTTTACCTCTAAAACTTGGACCTAAAATGGTTAATACCCACTTATGATCCAAGAGGACTTGGATTGCAAATTATTCTTAGATCATCCAGGCTTGATTTGATGATGATTTTCCCCTGCACCTTAATGAGAGAATTTGTATTATTCCACAAGGGTAAGTATTTCTCTATCAAGAATGACCTTGCACTTAATGAGATAATTGTTATTGTTCCATGAGGGTAAAACCTTGTCTATCAAGCATGACCCTGCCCCTTTCTCCCATATCCCTAATTTCACCACCAAATTTTGACCCTTAGTTTTTTTCGTTTATTCCCTTGAGCCTCCTTCCTTCTAAGGTACACCTATTGTGGGAAATCCTTCCTCTTACCAATTTTCCCCTAAGGACTTCACCACCAAAATTTTCCTCACCCAAGTCTTTGATATCCCTAATTTGGATGTATTGAGCATTGAATTTTATCCTAGAACACCCTTGGCCACTTCCCTCCCTAATCCCATTGAATGTTAGCTGCCCTTATCTTCTCTCACAACCCTTCCCATGGTATCCTTCCTAGCCCACTTTTCTCAAGGAACCTATTTTTCGTTTTCCTTTTCCCACCTTTTATTTTCCTTGTTATCTATTTTTCATGTGGACCTCTCTTTGATCCTAGTGTCCCCCCCAAAAATTGAGGGAGCCCTCTTTTTATCTCTCCTAAATATTAGCCATTTGTCTTGACTTTTTTAGGTTCCCTCTTTTTTTCTTATTGTCCATCTGTGTTATCTCCCTTGTGCCTCTTATTTATCCCTTTCCTCTTTTCTCCTACCCTATTTTACACATTTTTCTTTCTCCTTGCCACTTTTTGTGCACCACATATCATACATGGCTTTGTCTCCTATTTTCCATTAACTAACCTGATGCTTATTGCATTAGTCTAGGGATCGTCTTACCCCAGTAGGTATCTTTCATTACACCTTCTTCACCTATTCCATTTTCTTGCATAGGGTGATGACCACCACTGACACATCCCTTATATTGAAGCTATGCAATTCTACCTTGGCCTCGCCATCATCACCTCTCCTTTATCTACTAGTTTTGTTGTCTTAATTTCTTCCTTAGTGTTGATCTAAAAGATTGTTTCATGGTCTTAAGTTCAACCTCACGAGGATATGAATCCCCCTATGTTTTTACAGAGGTGGTACTCCTCTTTTTTTTATAAACTTGTAAACAAAAATAAAACAAAATATGAGAAGGACCAGACTTTTTAAAAGCTAACATTCACATTCATAACAATACCTGAGATTGGGACTAGGTATCTTTAAAAGAAAACTGTATATACAATATTTTGCAATGTAGATAAACCAAATGAGTATGATAAATAAGAGGTTGACTTTTCCATCACATCATTCATCAAGACAGTAAACAATATCCATAGTAAAGAAATAAGAAATATGGACCGCATATAAAAGAGAACTTTAAATGGTCATTCCATTAGGCACCAAAAATATTATGATGGATAAAACATTTGGAAACTAAAGCTTCAAATCAAAATATTTGATAATACAATAATGCAGTATCCCAAGTAGTTCTCTCAGAGTCTCAAAAAATAATATAAGTCTTTAAATACAAAGTAAATGTCTTTAAAGAAAAGATATGCATTTTCACTTAAAAGAGGATTGGGATTGGGCTCCCGCGGACCATAAAATGAAAAGACTGTGATGGAAATTTCTTGTAACCCTTTACTTGCTTGCAATTGTTTCTTTTATAGGTGCATGTTGTGGTTGAGGTGGCATAATCACTGCAATGGTTTCTTGATTTTCTGGTTCGATAATTCTAATTAATTCATTTTTCAACCACTCCTCGATATACTCTCTTAAAGGTGCTACAATGATTTCATGCTTAGTTTTAATTTCAAATAATTGATTTTCAAATTCTCTCAAATAATTTCATCTTAAAAAAATCATGCGATAAAGTTATGAAACTTTATTATCAAAGTCGGATATGGTTTAGAGTAAGTTAATCCAAGTTGAAAATTTTGCTACAAGGGTGATTAGAGTTTAGAGTTTAATTATGATGCAAGTTTCATATATGATATAACAAAGTTCCTCTGGAAATTTTGATTTAAAAAAATTTAATAAATCAATTAAACAATTAAAATTGAAATAAACATAAACATAAATAAATAAGTTTTGGAGTATTAATTTGGATTTTTACGGCATTTAAATAATTATGTTTTTTGTTTTTCAATCCTTCTTAACATTTATTAAATTTAGGGTTAAGAAGGATCTATGCTCGTAGTATGTATCTATATCTAGTCTCATATAGTAGCAACAATTCATGGTCTTCCTCCTCTATTGACCATTGAAAAATATTATAGATTTCCATCTTTATATATAGTGCCAATAAGTCATGTTCTTCCCCTCTATAAACAATTGAAAAATATTATAGATTCCATCGTTGTTGGCAATGTATTTTTACCAAACAAGTTGTCATACATTTTAACATTGGTATCCCAATGAATTATCAAACTCGTGAATTAGTTGATTGGTTTCTTTGATTGCAATGCTTCTATCTTGTTGTGCAAATATATTGAAGTTTTTTCCTTATCATAACGTTGTGTATATAGACAACGGTTTACCCTATTTGAAAGTAGTCTATTAAGGAAAGATGTGATATTCTAATTCTTTCACATGTAGAGAAGAAATAGTTAGATCAAAGTTTTGCCTTATTGTTGTGTTATTACTATTTTCAACTAGCATAATATTCTTAAGGCCCGAAGATGTGATCTAATTCCTTTCACATACACATACACTAGTAATCTAGGAATCTAGGTCAGTAATCAAATAACCAAATGTCAAAACGTTGGAGCTCAATATTCAAGCATCATTCATGCAAGTAAAGTAGCTCTATTTGAGTCATTATTGATAAATCCACTCATGCTAAATTGGATGTGAATTCTTAGACTCAACGAAGTAAAGGAAAGTAATTGTGTTCTAACGAGACTAACATCTTCTAGATGATAGATTTTTAGAAAATATTACATGAATCATGTCTTCATTATAATTAGGATTCAATCATAATGTGCTATATGCAACCGAGACTTTATCTTACTCCAACTCTCGTGAAGAATAACATTGTTTCTAGTAAGTTATTCTCTTGAAGCTTTAGGCCCTTCAATTGATTTTGTAATTTTATCTATCATGCCCATTGTTTCATAAACCTCTCCTAATAAAGAAGAATTAGTGCTATCATGCCCATTGTTTCATAAACCTCTCCTAATAAAGAAGAATTAGTGGGCTGACATCTAATGGAAATCACTACATGTTGCTTGAATAACATCATATAGCCTATGGTTTTCCACTATTTCTTCTCAATCACATATCCTTGGATTTTTTTCCATCCCATGTCTTAGAATTATCCCAACCAAATTGGATCCAATCTTATGTCATCTTGTTAACCCAAGCTTACATCTCCTTGAGCTTAAGATATCCTTTCAATGGTTCCTCAAATATCTTCTCAACCCTACCCCCAAAAATTATTGTAGTAATTCAAATGCAAAACATACCCCAATAATACCCTCAAAGAAAATTCATGCCTCAAAACCAACCCACCAAGACAAACCAAATGGGTCCAAAAAATATTCCAAACATGACCAAGGAAAATGTCAACTTAAACCAAAAAAAATATTCCAAACATGACCAAGGAAAATGTCAACTTAAACCAAATATCATGTGTTCAACCTAGCATCCCTTACACAAACATTCATATCCTAATTGTTTACCAGATGAACACCTTCAACAAGCTACCCCATAACACCTCACTAGACCTTTAATACCCCACTCCTTATCCAAGTTTGAATGATCAACACTTAATCCTTAGCCAAGGCCATATCCCAACCATGACATCTATTTCAAACCAAATGCCCCTCTAAAATATAGAATTCCAAGGAATATAGAACCCTAAACCAAATGTAAACATGCTCAAATCAATGGTACTCTTTACACCTTCCTATCGCTATAACATGGGACTTCACTGTCCCTTCAACTCTAAAGGTGGTTCAAGGCTTCCATGTCCAAAGAAAATGATAAACGTTTTGGAAATTCTCCAAACCCAAAATAGAAGAAACCCAAACTAATGAAAAAAAAATAATGTAAACCAAAATTGAGGAAGCCTCAATTCCCCCTATAGACACTCATATGTTCATTTATTTTCCAACCCTTTACCCCCTATAGTTATGGAAACTTGGGTCCCTTAAATCCTCCTTTACCACCTCAAATTATTGGTGCTTGTAATCAGAATACCACCCATTAAATTGAAGAATTTTCTATTACAATATGCTTCTTATATTCCAATGTTGAAAGCTTGTACATCCCCAAATATTAGAATATATTCAATGAAGTAAAGTTATCTTGCAAAATTCAAGTACTCAAGCTTCCTTCATCTAAGAATCTGCAAATGAGGGGTATGTATTCCACCAAATTCACCCGAGACTTACACCTATCTATAACTAATTCCATTAGCACAAGTGCAAATACAAGAACAAGAATGTATTTGGAGAGAATTTGACCTTGGTGGGGCAAGTATCATCTCTCCAACATAAAAATAGCAAGCCACCATTGATAAACATTGATTGTTTACATGAAAACAACATATGCCTAAAAATCTTCCCACACTCCCTAATTATGGGTGTTATTCATTGGTTCTACCACATGCCTATGGGATTTGTATACAAACTTTAAATTATAGTTGAGTAGTTGATCCTGGATTTCAACATTCCCGGACCTTATGAGTCAGGTCTTGCTTCTTTATTTAGCATTAAAAAGGAGATAAATAATTTAACTTGGTCTTTGTTGGGACTCAGAAATGTCGTATTTTCATCCACCTTTCCCTTCAC
>CBVK0100364704.1:0-10937 GCA_900067695.1 Picea abies
TAAAAACTAAGAATGTTTTTCCTTAAATTTTGAATCTTCTCTTTTAACTTGTAGATTTAATATTTGTATAGATATTTTTCCAACTTTGAAATTTCTTGAGGTTTGTGGCTATGGATCTTTTCATTTTATAAAAAAATTATTTTTTTTAATTAAAGAAACTTGATGGTGACATTTTTCTCATGTTCTATTCAATACAGACGATTAAATTTCAACACACATATATTTTGGATGGATATTTTGCAACGTGTAAATTTGAGTATTTAAAATAGAGGAATTTTGAGTTTCTAAGGGCACTAGAGAACAATTTTTCCTTTGAAATTATGCATTTTAACTACTGCATTTGCTGCATTATTTTGTTCAATTTTTTAGGATCATCTATAAAGTCACTTAATTTAACTCGCATCTTTAAACTTTGTAATATTTCTATATTAGAGATACGCTTTGTTAAAAATGCAATATTTTATCTAACATATTTTTTTATGAAGTGTATACTTAATTTATTGTTGTCAATTGAAATGATTTTTTTTAGGAAACTTTTCATCTTGGAAGGGTTCCCTGATTATATACCCTTCTTACTAAAATTAGGACCTACCCTTCAAATATGATCACTTGGACTCGGCCCCATCTCTGAAAGCTATGAGCTTAAAAGGAATTGCATCACTGTATAATCAAACCCAAACAGACTCAGATCCTATGTAGAAGAAATTTCTCAAAGAAACTTTACAAAAGAAAACTTTGTTTTAAATGCTATGTTTTCAAATAAAATGCTACAACAAGCAAGTTACAGAGACAACCCAAAATGCTACAACAAGTTACAGAGATAGCCCTGGTTTTATATCAGAAAAAAAAACTTCATAGAATCACAGTAGAGTGCATCAATTACATGAAAACTACAACAATAAAAAATGAGCAACTCTCGGTCACATGAAAAACTACAGAAAATAAAAGAGTGCCTATGTCTTTACAAAACGCTACACCAGAATGATCACCGCATACTTTTTTACAGAATCTAAGTCTTTAAATAATTCCCAGCAGATCTGCTGAGGAGTTACGCAGCAAAAAAACATGGCAGAGATTGATCAACAAGTAGCAGCTATGGTTACACAGCTGGAACAACTAAGATAATTGAATGCTGAAAATTTAAGCATCACATTTTTTCAATCTCCCCCTTGATGTCAAGTTTGAGGATTCCCCACTGTGAACTGAGTTTCTCCAATCAATCCTTTGGAAGAGCCTTCGTAAAAATGTCTGCAAGCTGATCTTCAGATTTACAAAATTAAAAAAAAAGAAACTCTTGTTGGACAAGTCCTTTAATGAATTGATGGCAAATGTCAATGTGTTTACTCTTGCTGTGTAAAATTGGATTCTTTGTCATAGAGATTGTGCTTTGATTGTCACAATAAAATTTAATAGGTTTACAAATTTCCATGCCCAATTCTTCTAACAATCTTGCCATCCAAATGACTTGAGTGCTTCTAGATGATGTTGCAATATACTCCACTTTGGCTATATAAAGAGAAACTGTGGGTTGCTTTTTGCTGCTCCAGGAAACAAGATTTCCTCCAAAAAGAAAAGCATATCCTGAAATACTTTCGTGATCATCCAAGCTACCTACCCAATTTGCATCTGTGTATGCTACAACATTGAAATTATTAGTAGCATTATAAAACAATCCAAAAAATATGGTACCACTTACATATCTAAGTATTCTTTTGGCTGCTTTCCAATGAGACTCATGAGGTTGATTCATGAACCTAGGAACCAGACTTACAAAAAACATAGTGTCTAGTCTAGTAGTGGTCAGATACATTAAGCTACCAACCATGGATCTATAAAGAGTGGCATCACAGAGAGAAGATTCATCTTCTTTCATCAATTTTCTCCCAACAACAAGAGGAGTACTCACAACTTTACAATTCTTCATTTTAAACCTCCTCAACATGTCTTCAACATATTTGGTTTGGCAAATAGATATACCTTCAGTTGTTTGTCTAATTTGCATGCCCATAAAATATTGCATTTCTCCCAAATCAGACATCTCAAATTTTGATTTCATTTCTTCTTTAAACTCCTTCACAAGTGATATTGAGGTGCCCATAAATATTAAGTCATCTACATGCAAGAAGAGAATAATAAAATATGATCCAATGACCTTTTTGTAGATTGTACTTTCAGAAGAACACTTAACAAAACCATGATCATGAAGGTATTTATCAATCCTAGAGTACCAAGCTCTAGGAGCTTGTTTAAGACCATAAAGTGCCTTCTTAAGCCTATACACCTTATCTTCTTTACCTTCAACAATAAAACCTTGAGGTTGTTCAACATAAACTTCTTCCTTCAAATATCCATTTAAGAAAGCATATTTGACATCCAT
The DNA here is from genome assembly GCA_900067695.1 of Picea abies. NCBI lineage: Eukaryota > Viridiplantae > Streptophyta > Pinopsida > Pinales > Pinaceae > Picea > Picea abies. Next base: position 2,378 of record CBVK0100364704.1, read on the forward strand.
TTGATAAAATTTCAAATTTAACTGAGATGCAATGGAAAGAAAAGTTCTTACTGTTTCAAGTCTTGCTACAGGAGCAAACGTTTCCTCATAGTCAATGTATTCTTGTTGCACATACCCCTTTGCAACTAAATGTGCCTTGTGTTTTGAAATGCTTCCATCCATATTATATTTTAGCTTGTAAATCCACTTTACTCCAATGGAAGATTTTCCATGAGGGAGTTCAACTAACTCCCATGTGTCATTTTTCTGTACTTGAGACATTTCATCCTCCATTTCTTGCACCCATGGCTCAAAAAGACAAGCTTCTTTAAAATTAAAAGGCTCAACATTTGCATAAGAAACAAGAAAAAAAGATCATTAGCATACCTTGATGTCTCATAAATCTCTTTCAAACTTCTTATTTTTCTAGGAGGACTAGATGGAGGTGTTGTTTGAGTATCAACTTGAGATCAGGTTGATGGAGAAGATGAAGATGAATTTGATGGAGAACTCCTTGAAGGTGAGCCTGCATTTCTTACAACATAGGGCTACAAAGATTGATCATTGTTATAAAAAATCAAATTTTCAATATGTGGGGTGAGCTCTTTATCTTCTCCTTCATTCTTATAATAAACTCCCCCTTCATCAAAGATCACATCTCTATTAACATAAAGTTTATTAGTAATTGGATCAAAACACCTGTAAGCCTCGCTTTCTTCTGAATATCCAATGAAAACACATTTCACTGATTTTCCATCTAATTTCTATCTTTGTTTTGTAGGAATGTGAACAAAACATGCAAACCCAAAAATTTTGGTTTTCTACAAAATCAAGCTTCATAAGGAGTAGAATTTTTTACCATCTTTGTAGGACTTCTGTTGAGGATATATGCAGCTATATGGACTGCATTTGCCCAATACATGTTTGACAAACTCTTTTGTTTTAACATACATTTAGCCATCTCTACAATTGTTCTGTTTTTTGTTTCTGCTACTCCATTTTGTTGAGAAGTATATGGAGTAGTTAACTCGTTCTTTATGCCATGTAAATTGCAAAATTCTTTGAATTCATCAAAGGTGAATTCTCCACCTCGATCAGTTCTCAAGACTTTCAAATAATATCTTGATTTCTTCTCAACAAGATCTTTAATTTTTTTTTTTTAAACTAAAATCTTGAGACTTCTCATTTAGAAAATAAACCCAAAGAGAGTCATATCGTGTCTAGAAGAAATTTCCCAAAGAAACTTTACAAAAAAAAACTATGTTTTAAATGCTCTTTTTTCAAATAAAATGCTACAACAAGCAACTTATAGAGACAACCCAAAATGCTACAGCAAGTTACAAAGACAACCTTGATTTTATATCGGAAAAAAAAAACTTCATAAAATCACACGAGAGTGTATCAATTACATGAAAGCTACAGTAGGAAAAATGAGAAACTCTCGGTCACATGAAAAACTACAGAAAATAAAAGAGCACCTCTGTCTTTACAAAAGGCTACACCAGAATGATCACCCCTTACTTTTTAACAAAATCTAAGTCTTTAAATAATGCCCAACAGATCTGTTGAGGAGTTACGCAACAAAAAAAGTGGCAGAGGTTGATCAACAAGTGGCAGCTATGGTTACACAACTGGAACAACTGACATAACTGAATGCCGAAAATTTAGGCATCACATTTTTTCAATCTCCTGGAGAGTCATTTCCATTCTGTTTTTGTTGTCTTCTACATCAAGAATTCCATGGACAACTCGGTTTCCCAAATCACGATATGGTGCTGAAATAAGTGCCGACAAACAACCATGTTGATTCATTGAAGGGACAGACATTCATGGTCGATTGGTAGATTTAGATTTGAATTGGCGCTCGTTCATGGTCAATTTGAATTTGAGGGCACCCACCATTGTTGAAACATTCAACAGTTAGGAACATTTTGTTTATTTGAATCCATTCGTTCGGATTGGAGCAAGAGTGACTCACGCCATTCAATTATTTTGGTTTTGAATATGAGAACAACTATTGTTTGAATTTGGGAATCACGGTGGGATCAAACCGTTGGACATCTTACAGATCAGTGAGTCTTTTACAAAGAGAATACCTAACACTTTCATTGTCTAAGTCAAAAATTTTGCAATTTGAGCAAATATGTTTTTCAATCGTTTTCAACTAAAAAATGCAATGCATTTAGATTTATTTGCTTCCAATATTATGTTTTGTTTTTCTAATGGGTGAGATCTAGTTTGGGTTTGGGTGTACAGGTGATCAAGAGTTCACTAAAAAAATGCAATGCATTTAGATTTATTTGCTTCCAATATTATGTTTTATCTTTTTGGGTGAGATTTGGTTTGGGTGTACAGGGAATCACGGGTTCATTGATGTGGTTATGAAGGAATCAAAATTAAAAAACACATGGTTTTTCGTGGACATTGATTTGAGGATTCAATTCGAGATTGCCCGACCTACTGATGGATACAGTGCCTTGTTATACAAGATTACCAATTTCTTTGATCATCAAGATAATGTGCAACACAACCAAGAGATCACTCAAGGAGAGAGGAGTGTACATTCCGCCATGGAGGAAATATCAAGGAGAGAGGAGTGTAAATTCCTCCACGGCAGAAATATCGTTGCAGACAAAATGGGTGAGTTCTTACAAAAGGACTATCATCCTAGGTTCTAGTGTTGCGCAGGGTGCTTTACTTCAATTTTAGTTCTGTGGAAAATGGATAAAGACAACAATACAGTTGAATGATCTCTCTCTCTCTCTCTCTCTCTCTCTCCTACATTACAAATTGTGAAAGAAATCTTTGAAAGATTCTATTATGGATAGGTGCAATGAATACTTCACTACATATGAATACTATTGATATAGATGCTTATTTTACTTGTTCACAAGATGAACTAACATCTCCTATAGATAGATATTTCTTCTTTTCTCTTGTTCTGAGCAGGTACCCTTGTGATGAAGAATCCTTGTGGAAGATGTTATAGAAGAAGTTTACAAGGATGACACAACTGCTAGATGGGAAACAATCAGAACAAATAGAAACAAACTTCAAGATACTCAGAGGATTCAAACTCGAAGGAAGTCAGGAATCAAAAGGAAACCAAAACAGGCTCGTGACACTTTGCAAAATGAAAATAGAGATGGAACAAAAGAAAGCATGGACTCTCTCAGATGGAGGGCACTGGTCACAAAATCGCAAAAGAAGAGCATGTATGTTTCTCATTCAGGCATGGAGTCGGGATTAGGAGGGAGATAATCCCTAATGATATGACCCATTGAAGAATCTGTGAACACTATGAATTATATGTTGATTATTAAAATTGCAACGAAGTTTTTCTCGCAAAGTGGTGCTAAAGCCTATTATTATAAAAGATAAATAATACTAGTAGATGGGACCCCCTTATAGATTGGAGATCAGGTCTGGTGCTTATTTGATGTTTTTCTATTGTTTGACACTGCTTACATGGAGGTATAATCTTGGTTTATTGGTGATTGAGAAGGCATGTTCTATGTTTTTATGCTGCTCTAGGCTCAGGTTTTATTTTACAACGGCCTATGTGATTCTTTTTATCACTGCTATCTGTTGTTGGGATCTATTACTAGGAGACTTGCATAATAAATATGTTATAAACAACATATGCAAGAAATTGGAAAGAAATGAAAACATTGCAACAAATGCAAAGAGAAGAATTTAAACTATGCTATATTCTACTCTACATGCGTTGAATTTTAATGGTCATTAGTTAAACCTAGCAATAAGCCGATGGTTAGTGATTTGTTGAGTTATATGGGACATGGTTGATTTATGTTGTGGCATAAGTTAGAAATATGATATGGTCACACTATTGGTGATGGTTTCGATCCTAGTTTACTTAATTGAATTATATAGTTGATATATATGATGGTCAAGTTGGCAATGGAAGGTATGATGTGGGTGGCACGTTTGACAAGTAATAGATGCCAATTCCAATGCATGGTTTAAATGAATGGTTAATGTATTAATGGTTGGGGTGTACTAATGAATTAATTGAATGTGACTGGAGGTGGTGTGCATTTACTGCATGTCACCCTTACTCCTTTCAATGGTCGCCACCCTAGTCAGGCTATTGTTCAACCTTCTTGTTGTTGTTATGCTCTGATTTTCAAGCAAGGAGGAACTGCTCGTCTAGCTCGCGTTTTAAGTGCTTGGATTATAGGTATGTCTTTTTTTTGTCCATCCATGAGCCTGCTCTTTTTATGAAATGGATATTGTCTTAAATGTATGGGTTGTGCTTTCCTTGAGTATTGCAACTGTGTAAAATGGTGGTTTTAGAATGAAGCATTGATGGTTTTCTCTGCAATGATGTTAAAGCCACAATGTTATTGGTCATTCTTGTTCGATTAGTTAGAAGGTTTTGTTTGGTATTGAGTGGTTGGATGCCTTCACACATTTGTATCACCGAGTCTTTAGCTTTATGGCGTTTAATGGTTGGAAGCGCTGGTGTCACTGCGCATTGTTCATTTGGGCATTGGGTTGTTGTCACTATTAATGGTCGCGAAGTGGGTTATGTTGTTTCCTCTTCACCCTGTTTTCACCTTAGCATTGTAGTTGGTTGACTGGAGTTCCACTAGGGTTACACCCTATGTGTGCTAAGTATTGTTGCAAGGATGAAATGGATCCTTGATCCTCTCGTTATAACCTCTCCTATCATGGGTTTCGTCACTGTGTCCATGAAGTAATTTGTGGTGTTCTCTTTGTATACACCGTTGGTCTCAAAGGTTTTCACCATAGAGAAGAATTGACTCTAGTATCCCTATGTTGGCCACAGAGCAAACCCTTAAATCCTCAAGTCTGAAGGTTGATAGAGAAGACCGTCGTGGCATGTCAGGTTTATTATTGGTTATTGTTGATTGGTATGTATTGTCAACAAAATTGATTATAGGCTTGCCCAGTTGATTATGTGGCAATCGTGTCAGTTTTGGTATATATCATTTCCTGTGTTATTATAATGGTTAAACCCTACATGGTGAATTGGACAATTCAAATACATAATCTCTCTCCTTGTGTTTAAATGAATTGATAACCCAGTATTGTTTTTAATTGAGTAAGGCACAACATTTCTTCATGTCGATCAGTGGGTATGTATGGTTTCCATACCATGTCAGGTTGGGTTGTTGATTATTATGACAGTTCAAGTAATAGGATCAACATTGAATTGGTTGATTGAAGATTAAGGTTGACACACACTCACTATCTTTTGCATTGAATATTATTGGGATGTTAAACTCAACATTAGTTACAACTATTTAATGATGTTCGCGCGTAATGCATTTGTGTGCGTGGTGTTACTACACCACGAATAAATGGCCACTGTAACTATGAGTTTTTTTGGCCAAAAGGTTATTGCAACCAGGATGACTATGGAAATTCCATCCACTATATGTGTTATGGTTATTTGATTGAGTCATTAAGGATGAGCCCAAGTTTTATGCAGCATGGTTTTGATTGCAGTTTTATTAATTTGAGAAATATTGTATTAGATTGATAGCTCAACACGATGGTTTGATTTAATGATACTATGAATCTGTGTTTAGAATTGTCAAATGGAAATGTTGCATCATGGTGTTTGAGGTATGGTTGCCCACTGTGTATGATATGGATATTTTTGGGTTGCGTACTCAGAGATAGCTCTGTTACAATTCGATTATTTGTATTATGAAGACAGGTATGCTCTTGCTACCTCATTGTCGTTGGATAAATAGACCAACATTTTAAATGTTTAGATTCAAGAAAAATTGGACTTGTACAGTCACAAAAATGAAATTGTGTTTTGTCAAAAGGTTGTATAATTCCCAACATAGTGTGAGTTGAAATAGTGATTGGTTATCTAGGTGTTTAAATGACAATCCACGATCTTTGCAAGAAAAATATGGATCATTGTTTGATTGTCCATTGGGTATGTTAAATGAATGTCATGCATTCTAAAAACAATGACAGGCACGAGTGTTGTGACAGTATGGTCACATTTCAGTTTAATTATTAAAAAAATGTAAAGACCGAATTGAGCATGATTTCTTATGCCTGCATTTGATGAGCAAGGTGAAAATAGTTGACTATGTATTTATTTGTAAATTGATTATGGATGAATGGGAGAAAACAAATCTCCCTATAGATTGTTGTGGAATGCATATTGTTTTGATTGTTGACACTATGTAAATATTTGGTTATGAACAATCAACTAGTTAATACACAGTGGTTCTTATTGGATCACAATGTTCATTTGGTTGGTGTATTTCCTTTTTCAGAATGGTTATATGGATTACTTAGTTAATTTTATGAACAATACCCGCTCTCATTCCCCATCATTATTTTTCTTTTCACTAATTACAACCCCATCACCTTCCCACATTCATTTTTCACTCCCTATTCTAAAATTGATTACAATCAAAGAAAAATTATGTGTTGAAGCAGTTAGAAGTAGCAGTGTCTTGGTTGAACCATAGTGATGTTTTCTTTGGTTTGTAGTTGATTGTTGTTGTCTTTGAGAAGTAACCGTATTTTTCCCCCCTCATCATATCATGTTTCACTCAATACAAAACCCTCACATATCCTAGGACCCTTTAATCACCACCTTCTCCTTGATTAACAATTAAAAAATTTGTATGGATTGGATTGCATGAGTCTAATACATTGTTAAGACAAATATATTTCATATTTTTAAGAGTTGTCATGAATGGTTATTTAAAAGACTATTTTCTAATCAATCATGCATACAGGAATGAGTTTTTTCAACCGAGGTAGCCATGGTCAAGGAAACAGAGGGAGAGGTAATTGGAACAGAGGCCCAAGAAGGCCAAGGTTCTCCATACATTTTGATGCTGACTCATAAGAGTTAGGCCAATTGTTTTAGGCCAGATTTTTGAATTGGATTGGGCAAGGAGTGGTCCAAACTAGGCCTGAAAGGCCTCCCTTCCAAGTTCTGTAAGCCCCCGATATTCCTGTGCCCCTTCATGTCTCATTGCAACCCAAGGTTCTCGAAAATGATGGATGGCAAGAGATTGTCCACCTAGCAGTCTCCCAACATAGTGGCTGGCCCAATTTGTCTTTCCCTTCTCCTCTTCCTAACAACCAGATTGTCCAAGTTTCCCTTAACCACTTGCCAGTGCAATCCTCCCATGATACCAAGAGATTGAAAACTAAGGCCCACCATGCCCCTGACAAAGGAAAAGCCACTGTTGCCCCTTCCTTGCCCTCCAATGGCTCTGACAAATATGTGTCTTCCCGAATGCATTTGAGGGACGATTGTTCTCACATGATCACCGATATTAGTCCTAAAGGATCAACGTAGGCAAAGGTAAATTCGGGAAAATTGAAGGGTGACAGCTTCAATCAAGGAAAGATTGCATTGCAAAGTGGGAAATATGGCTTTTGAGTTTTTATTTTATCTATTGTTGATGACAGTTGACTTCAGGAATTTTTGGACAACATGTTTTATTTTTGGGTATATGAGTAATATTTTTTGAAAATAATTTCAAATATCATAAGCTAAATTGTCAAATGTGAATATGTTGATGGGAGTCACAAGGAGGTGTGTTTTTCTTAACTAACTAGTTATGTTATAATTGTTATGAGCTAAAGGGAGTCACAAGGGGTCCCACCTACTAGTTATTATTTATTTATAACCCTTATTATGATTATTACTTTTCCCCCTAACTAAAAGTTGGTTGAGTCTTTTAATTAACTTAACTAATGAGTTGGTTAAACTACTTCAACCAATTCTAATTTGTTTAAAAGAAAAAGGAAAGGGAGGAACAAGAGGAAGATAGAAGGAGAAACATACTAAGGTTTGTTCTTTGAGTTTATGCTGAGATAGTTCAGTTTTCATTCATTCCTTAATTTATCACAAGCCTAATTATTTTTATGATATTAGGGTCTTATTGTAGACAACAAGATTCAGGGTTGATTTACATCATTCAGACACTTGTTTTTCGGAGGTGTTCATCTATCTTTGATAGTATGTGTAGACTTGTATGTTTGTGAATTAGTTTTCATGACTGAAAAAGGATATTGTGCAGAGTCGAGTGGGCAACAATCTGTGGCAATATGATTCAACTTTTAGAGTTCAGTTTTTAATTTCCTGTCAGAAGTCCTTTTGTATGTTCCATTGGGGATGTCTAAGTTTGACTTTGGTCCTAAATTTATGCATGAAATTTTGTAAAAGAATGACTCTTTGATGAATTGAAATGAAATAAAGGATTTTTTTTTGTCTCATCTATCTTGATTATCATCTTGGTGACTATACTTTTGTATTTACATTTATTTCAGCAACTGTTATATTCATACAATTACATAAAAAGTAAATTTCCAGCAAGCTTTTTGTTGATAAAAGACGAGCCTGAGAAATTGTAATTAATACTTGTGAGTTAGGATGTTATTTTTGTTGGCTATAAACATAGGGTGATATTCCCATCTATTTTTATTTAGCCAAGCATAATATGAAAATGCTTGAGTAAGATCATTTCATATCTATTTCTCAACACCAAGTATGTACCAATCATGTATCAACTACTCATCAACTATGACTCATCAATATGTA
>CBVK0100364705.1:0-10168 GCA_900067695.1 Picea abies
TTTCATGCTTTGTGCTTTGAAATGGAATAATGAATGAATGCATGTATGTATACATTTAATATCGGCCTCTGTATTGACTGATCGAGTGATGTGTATGTATTTATCTCTTTTAGGAATTATGCTTCTGCTTGATTTTCCATATGCCCTAGTTTAACACTCGAAGGTGTTTTCCCCAGGGAGTTACTTCACAGTTCTAGAGTCGGAGCAAGCCTCTTTGCACTACTACCATCTTGGTAATTCCACGATATTACCCCATCTTGTTTCATAAATTAAAGTTTCACGAGCTAGAAAGGCATCTCCTTCAAACCAGTAGGCTAAGAGACCTTAGGTTCGCACCCATGGCCTTAACCAAATCTTGGCTAAGAGTAGAGCTTATCGCCCGAGATTCATCAGAGGGCCCATATGACCAGGGTCTAGGAACCCTGCGCTAAGTCCAAAAGGAGATTTCTCTTGATGGCTTCGGATCTTCGAGAGCATGAAGCCCTGGGATGTCAAACTTCATAACTGTCAAAATTACCCAAATGTCGGAGTCGCGAACGATTGCGATTCATTGAGCTAGGGAGTTTTTTGGGGCCCCTTCTAGACCATCATACCATCTAGTGGAAGGTTTCACGTATGGTACTTAGATGAAGTTACACTTCAAGAGAATGGATATGTTATAGAATCAACTCCCTGAACGTTGAATTTACAAAGTGGAGGAGAGCCATAGATCTTGGGGATATCATTAGGATCCTCACCTACCATCTGATCATTTAAGAGGATGGATTTGCACATGGTGCTTCGATGAAATCCTGCTTTGGGAGAATAGAGTGGCATTAAAGCTAAAACCCCCGAACATCAAAGTCACAAAGTAACCAGGACCGTAGATCTAGGGAACCTTTGGGTTCCTTCCTAGCCATTGGATTCACAATGTAGTCATCCCGACGTTGACCAAATTCAGGAAAAAGGAGGAGTTTGCATCACAAAACTCCCGAATCCTGAAGCCCAAAGTGAAAAGATTCGTATATCTATGGGTCTACATGTCCGGATCTCGACCATGAGATCTAAGGGATGTTAGAAGATTTCCAGTCTGGAGTGACGTGGCATAGTGATGTAAGCCAGGGTGACATGGACCCATGGTAGACGTTCCATGGGTCACCTGGATTCATGTGTATCATATACCCTATAGACCGATTGGAACGTGACATGTGTCACCCCCGGCCCCTTACACGTGTCAGCCCCCGACACAAGCCCTCCTAGCCAAAGTGCTTGGTGAAGTGACCAAAACTCCGGGAGTCTGGGACTTCAATTTCCAGAGGAATTAGGGTATAGCATTGTAAGGATTCCATCCTAACCGTTGAATTCGGAGAACACATGGAACTAGATCCTATACTCCAAATGTTTTACACACTGGAAGGGAGCATGCGTAAAAGGTTGAAGACCCCTAAATTCACAGGGAGTCAGAGGAGATCTACATTGTTCATAAACCGAGACGCGTGTCAGTATATCGTTAAATCTGGAGGATTTGAATCTTGGTGCTTCGAAAAATCCTTGAAGACTGGAGTAACAGAGAGGATCTCAATCATCCATCATTTGGGGATGTGTAGCAGGAGATCTGTTACTTCATAGGATATCTCCTTCGTAGAAAAAGTGGAACAAGAGTTACCAAAGGCCCAGAGCCTAGAGTTCACCTGAGCCATCGATCTCTAAGGACAGGTGTTAGAAGATCTGTCACTCCAAAGGAAGGCTCATTGCAAGATTCGAGAACTCCCAAAGGCCAAAGCATCAGAGTTCATCGTAACAGTTAGTAGTTGAGGACACATGTTAGGATATTGGATACTCTGAAAGGATTTCACTCCAGAGATTTGTGTGTGTGAAGACTCGAGAACTGTCGAAGCCTGGAGTCCCAAAGTGAATCAAATTCATCAATTCTTTGAGGACACCTGGCGTCAGATTGAGAACTTCAAAGATTTTCCACTCTGACACCTGGCGTCAGGTTGAGAACTTCAAAGATTTTCCACTCTAGGGATTTGTGTGTGTGAAGACTCGAGAACTGTTGAAGCCCAGAGTCCCGAAGTGAATCAGAGCCATCGATTCTCTGAGGACACGCGGCATCAGATTGTGAAATTTAGAGATTTACTACTCCGGATATTTGTGAGTGTGAAGAATCGATAACTGTCGAAGCCCGGAGTGTTGAAGTGAATTAGATTCATCAATTCTCTGAGGACACGTGGTGTCGAATTGTGAACTTCATAGATTTTCCACTCTGGAGGATTCGCGTGGTGGTTGTTAGGAATTTCCTGAAGCGTTGAGGACCAAAATTGTTGTGGGTTGTTGGTCTTAAAGGAGAAGTGTGCACCATTTATTAGCAAGGGAACACGTGGAATACAGAGGTCCATTCCATTAGAAATCCACTTCAAAGGATTTGTGGAGTGTGCATGCGGATTTGGCTGAAGCCCGAATTTTTGAAGCAAGAGACTGGGTTGTATATCTTAGTGAGGAAGAAGGATCGTTGAGCCTATTTCAGTGGTTCCAGAGGATTGTGCCTCTGGAAGAATTGGTCGCAACTTGAGGTGAGAATTCCCGAAGAGCTTTAGGAAGCCATATCTTGCAACCCAAAGCTCAGATTTGACCTTGGTAGAAGTCATTAGAATGTTATGGGTAAGTAGGAGCGGATGAAGACCTCGGACAGAGGATCTGAGATGTTAAGGAGAGTGAAATTTTGATGCCCCATCCCCAGGAAAGATACTCAAGGGTCAGGTTTGTTACAATAAATAGATAATAATGAATGTGAAGCCTCTTTGAGGGGGAAACCTCCTTTTATAATAGAACATATGTACAAGATGATATTATCCTAAAACTAAGTCTCCTTGGCATATATATATAGATAGATATATAAGATACCAAGGGTACAATCACAATTAAAAGCTATGGCTAACATAACAATAGAAATATATATATATATATATATAAGATACCAAGGGTACAATCACAATTAAAAGGTATGGCTAACAATACTAATATAACAATAGAAATACAAAAACTCAATATATAAGGATTTATATGGGGATTTATGCTTAACAAGGAACTTTGTCTAGGGGCTTAACCTCTTTTCAAAAAGTGGTGCTACATTGCTAGTGGGGCTTAACCTCTTTTCACCTTAAAAATGTCATCACATTGCTAACAAAAACCTTAAAATCAAAAAGTGGAATTATGAATAGCACTGGTATTTTGGGGTGGGTTTACATTACCAAGGCTTCAACAACTAATGTCATTGCAACCAAAATCTTAAAATCAATCCCCAAATCAAAGAATGGTGTTATTAGAAGTACCCACCCACCTTTTTTATAGGAAAAAATTGCAACCTTTTTGAGACCATCAGCTCAGCAACTGGTATCAATGTAGTGAAATCGTAAAATCAACCCCTAATCAAAAACAGGTCCTCAATAGAAAAACCCCTTTCCAATGATTGTAAAAAAGGTGAAAAAAATGAAAAGAAAGGGGAAAATGATCTTTTTCAAATTATAAATAAAATAAATAAATAAAAATAGAAGGAACACATTTAAATTTAAATTTTCTAAAAACATAAAAATTAGGAAAATTAAAATTGAAAAATACCTCACCCTCATTTAAAAAAAAAAAATTAAAACAAAAAATAAAATAAAAAAATCTAATTTAACAAATTAGACAAAAAAAAAAAAAAAAAACTTGGACCAAAAGTTAGTTTTTCTAATTTAACAAATTAGACAAAAAAAAAAAAAAAAACTTGGACCAAAAGTTAGTTTTACACACACACACACACATGGGATTATGGGACGGTTATTTGTGAAGTAGTTTTAGATGTGGGTAAACCCTAGTTATGGTCGCGCTTAAGGTTTACTAGTGCGGGGAGGTTCACATCTAATATAGATCATTAAACCACATTTTGGGATTGATACTATTGGGCAGATGGATGAATATAATCCCTTAGTGGGTTATTTTTAGGATATGTTATCATAGGCAACCATCTTCATAAACTCCCCAGTAAAATTATGTAGGACACATTCCATGGAAGAGGTCAACTCGCATATGTTAGTATTTGGTTCAGGGGTCCCTCTGAGAGGCTTATGTTAGAAAATCATTTTTCCAAGTAGACATGCCTCCCCTTTGGGATCCCCCATCCCAGATTGAGTACTAGGTTCTTTATTTTCTCGGGTGGATACATTGGAAGCATCATCGAAGACCCAGTAATTTTCACTTGCACATGCAGTTAATTCTTTGAATAGTGTGGATCAAGCTCCCTCATTTGCATACAAAAAGGTTTGGGGAGGTGGTAGACCGAATGGTAAAATAAGTGTTAACTCGCAGAGGGACTGTGAAGAGTAATGAGGCCTTCCTAGCATAGAGGGGAAGTGAAGAAAAACTATCAAGTTTAGTGGAAGTGATGTTGTTTTAGTGGTGGGAGAAGACTTGAAGGTCACCCAGATATCAGACCTTTAAGGAAGAGCTATTCTTGGTAAGTTTTATGGCCGAAAGATGTCACCAAAAATGGTTAACACGTGGATGGATATGGAATGGGGATTGATCCTGAGTTACTTACCTATATTTCATTTTCTCTCACGTGGTTAGATGGGGGTCATTTTTCGATCGAAGTTCGATGTAGACTTGATACAAGATGGATGATGGTACTAGGACCATCATATTTTATTCTCAAAACCTTGGCACCCACTTTTCAATGCCTGAGAGGAAGTCTTATCCAGCATACCAACCTAGATAAAACTCCCCAACCTTCCACTATAATTTTGGTCAGATGCGGGGTTGAAAGTGACAGGTGAGGTTTTAGGTACCTTCATAACATCATATTCAAGATATAATACTTCCACTTATCACTCTATGGTGTCAATATCACTGGTTTAAGATCCAAAGAAGGGTTTGTTCGAATCCATGGAAATCATGATGGGTGATAAATCGTATACCCAACAACTGGATTATCTTAATATCCCTTTTCAATGCTCTCGTTATCATAGGGTGGGTCATTTTCATGCTGACTATGTCTTAGAAATTAGGAAATCAGTTCATTCTGGAGATCATGAAGGGTCAAATGACATTCAAGGAAAGTTTTCTTTGGGTCTATAGGAGGGGGCACCTATTATAGTAGAGATTGATAACAGTGGAAAAAACTTGGACCAAGTCATGGAGGAAGGGATCGTGTCTCCAATATCGTGTCTCATTTATAGAGAAGATAATGTTGTGTATATTGAGGAGGAGAATATATTAAAACAACTGACAAGTGATATGGGGCTATCTTCTCAACAACATCACAAATTGGTGTCCTTATGGAACGAAATTGATCTACATTCTTGAGTCACTATTAAGTCTCCCTCTCAAAATATTTATTTTCCTTGCAAATATTCAACTCTTTCTAGTAATTGTATGTCATAGGGAGTGGGTGAGGTGGATACTCAAATTTTGAATTGAATTGATTCATCCCCTATCAATTTGGTGGGGTTTGGTGTGAATGATTGTCTAATTGCTATGAATAAAATTTCTTATGTTTCTATTAGGGAACCCTCTACTCAAAATATTGATACCATCTCAGTTATACTATCCATCTCATTTATATGTGACCCTTACCTCCTTAGACCCCATGGTCATGTATGTGATTTTTTAGGGGGTATTGGTTTTGATGGAACTAAAGAAGTGGTCCACTCAAAGCTTGGGAGGAATTTTGTAATTAAGCATGCACATGAACATGCATCGAGGGAGGTGTTTCAAGGGAGGAAAAAAATAATAGCAAGGATCCTTATAGCAGAGATGACCCCCAAAAAGGTTATCACATGATTCTTATGTCTTTCAAAAACCATGTCTTAGGAGGGAAAGCCAAAATATTATCCCTCTACAGAATTATGGAAATGGAAAGACCAAATATTCTATTAATTCAAGAAACAATGGGTTGCTTTGAACCAATAATTTTTGAGCTAGAAAGACTATTCCTTGGATGGGGGTTTATTTGTATAGACTTTGCAAGGATTTATGGAGGTCTTATAACTATATTTTATTCAAATTTTATATTCACTATTTGTTTCTCCATTGGTTCTAGCCTTTGTACGGAGCTAATATGCAAAGTACTAGACCGAACAATAAAAGTTCTAAACCTTTATGAACCTTATGATGGGAAGGAGGTAGTCTAGGAAAGATGGTTTTGAGAAATCTTTCTTAGTTATGAAAGCTTAATTATCAAAGGAAAATTAAATTTTACGATCAACAAAGATGAAATTTTGGGACGTTTGGGTCAAGAGGACAAATTGGCAAACTTTTTTGTCTACAAGATGGAGAGGGATAACCTTGCAGATGTGGAACCAGTTCAGCTAAAGCTGACTTAGTTCAACAAGAGGGGTGGGAATGATGGAATATCTAAAAGGATAGATAGATTTATATTTCTTGATTGCTTGATTCAAGAAATAGGATCTTATCACTCCTAGGTGGGGATGGTTTGTTGCTCAGACCAATGGTCGTTTTTTCTTAAATTGGGTCGATCTGATGGAAGTCGGGATCACCATTTAAATATAACTCTTGTTGGTCATAATTTGAGGAGTTTAAAAGACTTGTTCATAAAAATTGGGAACCATTCCAAATGAAAGGGGGTTTGACAATCAATCCACAATTTTTCACAAATCTTCAAAATTTAAAAAGGGAATCCTCTCTATGGGCTAAGGAGCGAAAACTGGCAATTGAAAAAGACTTAAGATCGATGGAAAATGAGCTCAAATATTTGTACGCTCATTTGAAGGAAGGGAGCATGACTCCATTGCATCTTTGGAACATTGTAGATCTCTAGAAGCAAAGAAATATTCAATTCTATTAGAACAAGAGAAAAGTTGGAGGCTCAAAATTATAGCACTATGGATTGAAGCAGAATATAAGAATAAAAAATACTTTCATAATTTCACCAACCATCGTAAAAACTACAATACGGTATGGGAGCTAAAGGAATCCTATGGGAATAAAAAAAGGGGGTTTTCCAAGATAGACAGCCTGGGGGTGAATCACTTCAAGGAGTTCTTTACAGAAGCTAAACAGGAAAAGTTAGGGGAAATGTTCAAGCTAATTTCCATGTTTCCAAGACTAGTTGATAAAACAGATAACGGGGAATTTTTCATTGAGGTATCGAAGGAGCAGTTGTGTGGGGTCTCAAATAGTCTCAAGAAAGATAGAAGTCTTGGGTTAGACGGATGGACTGCATAATTCTTCAATATTTCTTTGATTGTGTGGGGGATGATCTACTAAGAGCGGTGGAAGAAACAAGATGCACGGGGAACCTAAATCATAGCAACAATTCTACTTTTTTTAGCAATGATTCATACGTCTGACTATCCTTCCTCTTTTGATTACTTCAATCCCATCGTGATTTGTAATTGTTTATATAAAATAGTGGAAAATATTATAGCTATGTATTTAAAACCTCTCTTATAAAACTTCATCTCTCGGGAATGATTTGGATTCTTAAAGGGCCGACTTATACATGAAGTCATAGGGTCGACCTAGGAGGGAATCCACACTATAAAGACTCAAAAGAGACCAATGTCAGTATTCAAAATCAATCTCTCAAAGGCCTATGATAGGGTTTCTTGGCTCTATATTTGTCTTTTACTATTGCATCTAGGCTTTTAGTTGCAGGCTGTTAAGTGGATCATGGCATATGTCACAACCGCCTCTTTTGCATTATTAATAAATGGTGTTAGGTCCATTTTTTTTATTCGGAACGGGGACTTAGACAAGGATTTCCCTTGTCTCTGTATATATTTATCCTAGTTGTGGATGTACTTAATGAATCTACTACAGAGGACAAAATGGTGAATACACTTTAGGGTATTGAGTTGGGGCATTTTGTTAATCTCACACACATGTTATCTGTTGATGATGTGTTGATCTTATGTCTTTGTGCAGCTTTTGAATGTTTGGTTCTGAAAATTATTCTAACCCTATTCAGTGAAGCTACAAGAATGACCATAAATTTGATCAAATCTACTATCTATCTACCATATGAAAAGGAAGAATTCAGTATCATTTTTTCAAATATGTTCAACTTTCCAATCAAATATCTAAGTGAAGGGATAAAATATATTGAATTTAACCTCAAGACAAACAAGTATGGATTAGCGGATTGGTCTTGTCTTATATTAAAGGTTGAATGAAAATTTAATTGTTGGTGCAATCGTTGGATTTATAGAGGAGGAATATTAGTTCTCATCAAGAGGTGATTCATGTACACTCGCACTTATTGACTCTTATATTGAAAGGATCTTTACATCGGATCAGGAAGATTTTCTTTAACTATTTATGGAAATGAAGCTTAGAATATAAAGGGTCTCATCTAGAAAACTGGAGGTCTGTCAAAACCAACATGATTGGGTGGGTATGGGTTAAAGGATGGGGTGATGTTTGGTCGTGCCTTGGCCGCAAAGTCATTGTTTGTTTTATTGACGCAAGATAGTCTCTGGAGGAAAATCATTATTGCCAAATATATTTCTTCTACTTGTGTGGTGGATTAGATTCAGAAAAGGAATAAAGCTTCCTCAAATTATTCCACACAATGGAGGGCTCTAACTCAAGCATTCCCTATTATTATAAAATTCCCCTCTTTAAAGGTTGGGAACCGATCACAAGTGAGAATTGGTATTGATGCAACTGTAGGATCTGGGGAAGGTGTTTTTCTTCCAAAAGGTTTGGTAAATAAGGATCAATGGTTTATGCACCTTGATGATATGGGTTATTTTGGGGAATGATATGAAGGAAGAAATATAACAGAGATATAACTAAGAAATACACAGATATATGGCAAGGAACACAGTAATACAGTAAAGCTCATATTCTATTAATGATTGTCTGAAATACAAAAGACTATAAAATGAAAAAGCACACACGCTAGATAGAATGGTGGTTGCTTATCTCTTAGAAGAGATGTGTCAGCTATGCTCATTTGCAAGAAGTTGAGTACAATGAGGCTCCAAAGGAATTTTTAACATAAAAAATAAATTATAAAATCCTAAACATCCAAAACCCTAACCCCAGGAGATGAAACACCAAAAGATTTGTGGGCCCTGATGGGGGTAGTTGATACGTCAACTTCCCGAGGGTGTAACTTTTCCATACGATCTTTGTTTGGCGTGCTCGATACACTGTTGGAAAATTATAACCAAGGAGTACATATTTCATTCAGCCTAGCGTCTACCTTATATTATATTATAGGCGTTTTTGAGCCCAAAAAACGTCATTTAAAGCTTCAAAACGGCCCTGGAAGTTTAGGACCCAAAACACTTTAAAAAAACTGCCAAAATGGAAACTTGTCTTTGAGCCAGTGGAATAGGTGGGTGGAAACCGATATCCACCTAGCTCATTCCTCCCCCCTTAGGAATAAATGGTCTCCATTGCATCAATTTCATGCATCAGATGCGGAAATTTTGTTGAATCTGACTCATGGTGAGCAACTTGCCCTGATGAAGAAATTATCCTACTTTGACGACCCGATGGAGTTTGATAGTCTATTGGTGAGTGTCCTTTGTCTTGGTGTCCATGATCCGATCAAATATCACATGTTCTGTGTAGGAAGGATTGATTTATATACGGTCCAATTGTTTAGTTTCATTCGAAGTGTCCAAGAGAGGTGGAAAATATGGTCGGAGTAGTTCCACATCAAATATCGGGTGATGGGGTCATGTGAGGTGCTCTTTCTGCAAATGCAACCAGACCTTATCTCCCACCTAAAATTTGTGTGGTACCTCTGCAAATGCAACCAGACCTTATCTCCCACCTAAAATTTGTGTGGTACCCGATCTTGATCATGGCGCTACTTGTACTTGGGATTGGATTTTTGAACAATATCATCAACTTGTTGTTGGATGTGCTAGATGCACTAAAAGATTTGTCTTCTCAATTAGCCTCGGTCTGAGCATGGGAGAAATCTTCATGTGCAGTTGCAATGGGAAAAGCTACGTCAATGGGAGCTAATGGTTGGAACCCGAAGAACACCTGAAAATCGTTGTGGCTAATAGAGATTTGGAGGGCTCTGTTGTAGCTATGTTGAACATAAGAAAGGATTTCATCCCATATGTATGCATGTTTGGAATTATACATCCTCAGGATATGAACAATCATCCAGTTGACTACCTTTGTTTTTCCATCAGTCTATGGGTGGAAGGCAGTCGATTTG
>CBVK0100364706.1:0-12542 GCA_900067695.1 Picea abies
ACATCATCATTTTGACCCTAGACGTCATCCAGTCAAGGTTTGCATTTATGAGGATGGTTGTGTGCTAGTTGGGACGTGTGGCATCATTTGGGGCCTTTGGAGGCCAAAAATTTTGCATTTGAGGCCTAGCGTTCCACCCTAGTGGGGTAACGTCACCCTAGAAGGGCATGATGTCACCCTTGGATTTGATTTTAGGATTTAATTAATGACATTTATGTAAAAACATGATATTGATGTAATTTGGCCATGTCGGTCTTTTTATGACCTAATTGTAATTAAAGGTCATTGATATTGTATAAATAAGAGAGAAAAACTCTCATTTTTTCATCATCTCTCATTACACAAGTGGTGAGATCTGAAATTTGTGCCCTTTTTAAGGGTTATTGGCTAAAATTATAGGCGCACTTATTGGAGGAGGCTAATTTTGGTGTTTCTTGGCTATTTTCATGGTGGAAGATCTTGAACTAGGGTTTAACCTTGATTATTCTTAGAGAAGTAAGTAGAAAAACTGCATTTATTTATTGTGAATGAATGCTTATGGTTAATTTACTTATTTCATATTAAAGATTATGAAACTGCTTGCTTGAAACCCTAGGAGAAAGGCATAAGTTATTATCATTTTCCCTATAATTTTCCACTTGTTTAAATTTCTCAAAGAGCACCTTGTCTAGAAGTAGATACTAGAGCCCTACCATTGTAGCACTCTAGTAACCCTANNTCTAGAAGTAGATACTAGAGCCCTACCATTGTAGCACTCTAGTAACCCTACCTACATTGCCTATTGCATATTTTGTTTCAAATTGTCAAAAGAAAGAGAAATCGCTAGGGCCCAAGTTTCCTTACTTTCAAGCAATTATCTCTCTAGGATTTGGATTTTTTAGGCCTTAGGTTACTAACACCTCTCTCATCCTCTCCATCTCCTTTTTACTAAGTATTATCATTGTTATTTCCCTCTAAGACTTGATGCTACTATCATTGACTCCATTACCCTAGAAGGCACTAGTCTATCCACTACTAGTGATTGATTTATCAAACTACTTTCAAATTATCTTCTTTGGAACATTCACTAACTTCTATTGACCTTAGATTAGCCTAATTTACTAACCAACTTGTTGTTGTTGCAAAATATTGCTACATCCATATAACAACAACAAATTGACCTTAAAAGTGACATGTTATACAATATCATTCATTTGCTTCATCTCTATAAGACATAAAAGAACCCTTTGAAATTGAGTGACCTGTGAGAGGGGGAAACTTTCTTATACTTTGGCCTTAGCCTTATCAAAACTTCAAGTCACTAGGGACGTCTCCCCTAGGGTACATTGATATACTCCTAAATAGAAAGGGGTTTCCTATGAAGGTGACAGTGATAGGTCACTCCCTATTACGCCAATCTTTCTTTCACTTGCCTTGGATTTTGGGCAAGTACAGATTGTGTGATAACACAACCGACGTTAGATTTAATTTTATTGTTTATAAATATACCATGTTTACATATTACATCATCGGGCCCGTGGCCATACATCATATTTACATCACATATCACTAATATGGGGATTAAAAATGAGGATGTTACTTTGGTCAAGGCTTGATGGGCCTTTCATTTTGATGGAGGACACAATGATGTCAATTCAACAGACAAAGAGATACGATTTGTGCCACCTAGAATGAAATTTTCTAGTAGTAATAAAGAGTATTAGAGATAATAGGAGACAAATACCAAGATATCAAGCATGATTTTAGATTATTAAAGAATAAATTGGAAAAATATTGAAGATACTTGGTAGAAGCTGGAAAAGATATCATTTGGTTCATAAATGAAGAATCGAAAGTAAACTAATAGGTTTTTGAGTTTGAATGAGTTCTCCCACTTTTGGATGCAACTATATAGATGTAAAGGCCTCAACCTATTTGGAGGTTGAATATTAGTTAGATATTAGTTTGATAATGGACATTGGCTCATATTTTGGATCCACAGTACTACTATGTCATGGTGAATGGATGAATATTATGTAAGGATATAATACATAGTGCTATAAGTTAATGGAATGAGCCCCCTTTTCATATTTTAGTTTCCTTTATGTTGTATGGTGATGTTGTTCTTTACTTTTGTTCTTTATTTGTTATGATAAATGAAAAACATTTGTTTACATAGATGTTGTGTGCTTAGACAGAGATGAATGATGCATTGGACGTTAATGTTCTATAGTTGTATGGGTAGAAAGAGGTTGTGATATGATGTTAAGAGGTATGCAATAGTAATTATTGTTTAGTATAATTATTTGGATGGGAAATGGTTACATTAGTCATATTATTTGAGTTGTGCACATACCTTTATGTATCAACATAGCACTTCAGGTGAGACATTCCCCTCTATTGAGATTGAAAATTTCAATGCCTAGACTACAATGGACCTCTTTTTGGTTGTCTATGCAAACCTAGGTCTCAAATTGAGCCAACATTGCATAAGAATATGTGGAGTAGGTGAATTGGTACTGATGGGCATCTACCTACCTACTTGCCATATGTAGAGTGTTTCTCTTGTGGACCCATTCTCCATTTGTGGAGCTAGTCTATGAATAGATTGTTACCTTACTTATAACTAACTCATTTTCTTACTCTATAAAGGAAGGAGGAGCTCAAAATTTCATTATTAATAACAACAAGATAGAGGAGAAAGCATTAAAAGAATGTAACTTCTTATTTTTTGATTCTCCATTTGTGTTGATGTACCTTTTGGAGAATGAAGTCAAGCCAGTGTCTACTAGTGATTAGAATGTGGTGCCCTAGCTAGAGTTTGATATGCTTGTGAGAATTTTTTCTTGGGATAAGTTATAAGTGTTTTGTATTTCCATCTTGGGATGAAATGATTTATTGTACTATGGTCATCTTTCATATGAAATAGAAAGAGATGTATTTTCTCCCCCGAATTATGTTATAGATCTTACTTATTTCGATATGATTTTAGGTTAAATATTTGTTGATGTAATAAACATACATTATGAATGATAAGTTGATTTGGCATGATTAATTTTAATTTTCAGATCTATTTTTGTTTCCATTTTAGCTATTGTTTACTATCGTAAGTTTAAGATATAATTTGAGGGTTAGATTTTTCCCTAAATGTTGTTCAAAGTGTGTAACAATTATGTATTTAGGGCATCCACACTCTTAGTGTTGTTTCTTATGATGCTTTGATGTTGTTGTATATTGTAAGTTTGAATAGGGTTTCCAAAGAAATTAAATTCAACATAGGGATGAAACATTTCTTAGTACAGATCCACAACTTATTTAAGGGATAAATTTTGTCATCATTATAAGACCCTCAAATTTCAACGCAATATCATAATGGTGATGATGAATTTTTTTCTCCATTGCATGGAGTATTCAAATACCTATTAGAGGAATTTAAGAATGGGAGATTTATGTGGGTGTGATGCCCAACAAGCTCTAGTGGCTAGAGAAAATCCATGCATGAGATAGGAACCAAGACATGTGAGATCTTAGTTGTTGTGAGACCAATGATACTCCGGTGATTGGAGTGGTTTGAACCTAGAATTTTATATCCATTACATGGATAATTTAGATACCTATGAGAAGAAGCTAAGAGTGGAGAGTTTGATTGGGTGTGTGACCCAGGATGATCAATTGATTGGATTGTGTTGTTATGCTTAGGATGGACACTTTTGACCTATGATAGGTTGTGGGTGTGATGCCCTATATGCTCTAGTTATTGGAGTATGTTGTTACCTATGAGAGGGGTGATTTGGACTTGTGACGGTATGTGGGTGTGCTTCCCTAGATACTCCATTGATTGGAGTATGATTTAATCCCTAAGAGGGGTGATTTGGACTTGTGATGGGTTGTGGGTGTGACTCCCTATTTACTCTAATAATTGAAGATATTTGTTTCTTGAGAGAGGTGAGAAGGAAGAGACATGTTCTTATAACCATGGTAAGAAGGATTCAAGACATGTGATTTGTTTTAGGTGTTGCAAGAAGGTGCACTATGATAGCCAATTTCTAGAAAAGAAAAAAGGGAAGGGAAGGCAACAACAATAAAAATTGGCAATGAGTGGGATGATTATAGCTAGACTGGACGATTTAGCATCCAAGATTAAGACTTCCTTCTCTACAGTTTCCTTTCTTTCAACCATTTCCATTTCTAGGTGGCACGTGGATAGTGGAGCATCAAGACATCTTACCTTTGATAGGAAAGTATTCAGTAGATTTCGAGAACAAGTTGCATACACGAAACTATAGTTAGATGATGATGTCCCATATTTAGTGATTGGAATGGGATCCATATAATTTTGAATGCCTTCATGAGATGTTCTTTGGTTGAATGATGTTTTATTTGTACCTAGTTTAATGAAGAGCCTTCTTTCTATTTCAATTATCACAAATTTTCAGAGTATAGTTAAGTTCGATGATCAACGATGCACCATTATATATTGTAGTCAGGATCATTCTCATATTTTGGCTAGAGACGTGAGGGAAGGTGGTGTTTACATGTTACTTGTTGATACATTCAACATTGAAGCCCTAGTGCATGATAGTTGGAAGTTGAATGAGCCTTCCAATTTTGAAGAGGCATATGCATAGCAACTATGGTGGGATACCATGATGGAGGAGTATGATCTATGGGAGATAGTTCCAAAATCTATTGTGGAACCAGTAACTTATTCTAACCTTGCAACTAATCGAAGTATTGAAGAGTACTAAGAGAAGTTTGTCGCCAAAGAATTCTCTTATAAATAAGCAGTTGGCATTATTGAGGCGTTTGCTTCAGTTTCTATAGGTTTTGAGGTGCATGGGAAAGATATCCATGTTTGTAGGTTGATGTGTGTGTGTGTGTGTGTGTGTGTGTGTGTGTGTGTGTGTGTGTGTGTGATTTTATCATTGTAGTAAGTCATGAACAAATAGTGATGTGGTGTGACAATAATTCAACCTGTGAAGTTGACATGAAGGAATTTGGAGGTTGGTAGGTTGCTAATGAATTCTTCCTCAAACAAGGGAAGTACACCTTGAAGGTTTCAAAGATATTTTAGAGTAAATAAGGGGGAAATGGTCTATGGTTACATTCCTTCATATTCACTGGTGGTTAATATTATGATAAATCCCCTATTGGAGGGGAATTTTGAGATCAAGAGGGAGTAGCTTGGTTTGGTGGAGAAAACATTGCTCGCAAAGAGTGAGTTTACTTTTGGTTTCTCTAAACTTGTTCTTCGTTCTCCTTTAGTTGTATGAGCACTTAGTGCATGAGGAGAACTTTTCTTGGAGGGGGAGTGCTTAATGGGGAAGAGTCTCATTGATGGTAATTCTATCTCATAGCCCACTTTTCATCTATTTTTTTCACTTGGACTAGAAGGATGCACTTATGGCATAAGAATATGTAGTGTTACATAAAAATAGGTGGAGTGGGTGTGTTGGCACTTAGGGGTGCATACAAATGTGTTACTTAAAAATATTTGGAGTAAGTGAGTTGGCACTTGTAGGTATGTCCCTACTTACTTCACACATGTAGAGTGCTCCACTTATGGACCCATTCTCCATTTGTCGACCTAGTCTAGGGTTAGTGTTTTATCTTACTTGTAACTCACTCCTTTTTCTCTATAAAGGGAAGGGGGAGCATGTCACTTCATTATTAAAAACAATAAGATAGAGAAGAAAGCATAGGGAGAACACAACCTCTTATTATGTGATTCTTCATTTAGGTTGATGTAGCTTAAATGAAGTGAAGTTAGGGCTTTCTAGTGATTAACATGTGGTACCTTGGCTAGGGTTTGCTACGCAAGTGAGAAGCTTTGCTTGAGACAAGTTATAATAGTTTTGCATTTCCAACTTGGGATGAGATGATTTTTTGTCCTATGATCATATTTCATGTGAAATATAAAGAGATGTGTTTTCTACCCCAAATTAGTTTCAAATTTGATTTATATAATATAATTTTATGTGAATTTGTTGCTAATTTATTATGTTAATGTAATAAACAACTATGCTTAATACTAGGTTGATTTAGCATGCTTAATTTGCATTTTTAGATATGATTTTGTTTTTGGTTTAGTTGTTGTTTGCTAAAGTAATTTTCAGATCTTATTTGAAGGTTAGATCTTACCCTAAAGGTTGCTGAAATGATCTAACAATTATTTATTTGCAGTTTGAATAGGGTTTTTCAAGAAACTAGATCCATCTTAGGGATAATAAGATTTTGAGTGAAAATCCATGATCTTATTTGCAAGGCCGGTGAATTTCAACAACTCAACCCCTAGTTTCTTTATGTCAAAATAGTTTACATGTACCCCTAAGACAATATCAACATATAATTTCCCAAGGAAATATAATAAAATCTCCAATTTATTATTGAAAGGTTTTTCAAATACCATGTACCATCAATCCATCTACTTGTCAATAAAGCACTAATATGTACACTCAATGAAAATATATTTTTCAATCATCTAGAGGAGTTTGACTAGTTTTGGGGTTTAGAAAAATATCTCAACTATTGAATCTTGTGATCATTAGATATTTCACTTTCTTGAAACACAAACCATCCCAATATCAGTGATGCATTTTCTCCCTAGAAGTAGTAAAACTATACAGTTCGCCTTGTGTTTGGCCAAATATTGCAATATTAATGTCCAAGACAAGATACAATTTGAGTCAAATCCCTATCTAAATATTATAATTGGGTGTTGTCATCGCACAATTTGTACTTCCCCAAAGCCCAAGGCAAGTGAATGCAAGATTGGCGTAATAGGGGGTGACCTATCACTGTCACCTTAATAGGAAACCCCTTTCTATTTAGGTGTATATCAAAGTTACCCTAGGGGAGACGTCCACAGTGGCCTAAAGGGATGATAAGACTAAGGAAATGATACAAGAAGACCCCCCTCTCACTGGTCACTCAATTCAAAAGGTTCTTAAGGTCTTTAAGGGATGAAGCAATGGTAAAAATGGAGTGTACCTGCCCAGAACAAGACAATAAAGAAAATATGGCAGCTTTCAAGTACAAAATATGATGTTGGTGCTTCTTAAGACCATGAACCTTCAAAAAAAAGGCTAGCTGATATAAAGTTGCAACAATGTAACAGTTTACAACAACAATAAGTATTTTGTAACAGCCGCAAAAAATATGCCTTGAAATTGCTTGAAAAAGATAAGAAATGTAGCTTTAACTAGGTTGAATGATAATTAATTGTTGAAGCAAATTTGGCAATGTCTAGCTAGGATTTAATGTCACTTATAGAGAGAATTTTCTGCAGTTAGATGGTTGTAGCAATCTTTTGTAACAACAACAAATTCTAGTGCTCAAAATTGCAAGGAAACACCATGTAAACTTAGCATTTATCTAGTAGATTGACTGGCAATTGTCACAAGCAATTTCTAAGTGAGCTAGGTGAAAGTTATGTACGTGAATGCGGAAAATTAGCATGAATTAGTATGGTTGTAGCAGTGATTTGCAATAACAACAAGTTATTTAATGAATTAGTCTAGTTTAGGGTTAGTAGAAGTTAGCAAAAGCTTCAAGGAAGAGAGTTTGAGTGTTTAATCAATCCTTCAATAAGAGAGAAGCTAGAACTAGTGCCTTCTAGGAATTATGGAGTCAAGTGGGAAAATTCTTCTAAGGCTGCAAATAAATTTTGATAGTGCACAAAAGTCCAAGAGGAATGCATAGGAGAAGTAGTAACTTAAGTCCCCCTATGCATTTTCCTCAAGAAAAAAAGATACTAGGGTATGGGCAATTATAGGCCCTAGCACCTTGCTCTCCTTAGGCTTCTTATGGGATAAGAACTTAGGCAAAGATAACTTGATCAAAACCTTAGAGTGCTAGGAAACTAGGGCTCTAGGGTTTCACTAGTTACTAGATCAATTCAATGAAAAGCTTGGCAAATAGAAAGTAAGAAAGTAGCAATTTAAGTTCCTTACTTCAAGCATTAATCATATCATGCAATTTCATAATCTTGTATGAGAAAATAAAACCATACATAAACCATTCAATAGATGACAAAAAATGCATATTTTACCTACTTGCACCAAGAATAATCATGAAATACCATGCAAGATCACCATAAAAGCTTCCAAGGTTGATCCAACTTGCAAAAAATTGGCCTTATACAAGATTGTGCCTCACAATTTCAGCCAATAGCCCTTCTAGGGTGCAAATTTCAGACCCCACCTCTTGTGTGAGGAGTTATGATCTAAAAATGAGAGTACTTTATGTTTATTTATACAGAATTTTGACCTTTAATTAATTTTCTGGTCAAAATAAGGCCGACCTAGCCAAATTACATCAAAATCCAGTTTTTACATAAATAAAAATAATTAACCCCTAAAATCATCTCCAAGGGTGACGCCATGCCCTTATAGGGTGATGTTGATCCCCTAAAGTGGAATGTTGGGCTCTAGAAGAAGAGCATTTGGCCTCCAAAGGCCCTAGATGATGCCCACACATGCCAACTAGCTCACAACTGCCCTCAATATCCAAACCCTAGCTCTGGATGACATCCAGGGTCATAATGGTGATGTCATGGGCTCTCAAAGGTCAACGTTCAGGTGGAAGAGAAAGATACCCCTGGGTCTAAGTCTGCCAGAGTGTCTCCAAGGGAAACGTTCTTCTTTCTTCATGGTGCAATTTTTTGATGTCTTTTTTCCCCCGGTTGGGGTTACATCATCCATCTGTGGGCTTTCAGTCCCATGGAGGTTTGAGCTAATTGTTCACCCAGGTGTACCTATCCATCGAGCAATGTCCAACAGCAACAACAAGTACACCCTCCTGGGGTTCATAAGTCACAAGGATCATAACATGTAAATCACATCCAATAATTAAATTACCCAAACACATGCATCAAAACCCCCTTTACCTAGACAAATGCTCAAAGACATTATGAAATTTAACAAGCCAGGTTTGGAGAAGGTCTCGGGGTGTCCTATTGGGCTAATCCTCCTTAAGTTTGGGGTGTTTCCAAAGTGAGAACCAATCTAGGTCATGTAGGTGTGTGAGGTGGCATGGGGTAAGTGTTTGGGCATGGGGTGTAGTGATAACAAGGAAATGTAGATCTTACCTGTGGGTGTCTTTGTAGAGGGCAAGTTGCACCTTGTCATAGATGTCATTTTTTCATAGTCCATTCAATGCCTTTTATTCTTAGCTTCATTGCTTTTGATCATTTTCTTTTATGCTTCAAAGGAAGAGTTGAGGGACACTATCATGGCTTGGTGACCAGAGGTGACAATGTTATCCACAAGCATTTCATGGAGATGAGAAGGTTGGCTCATTATGAGACCCACTTTCTCTTGGCTATGCCACCAAGAGCCACTACCCTGGTTTAGTGACCATATAGATGGTAGTGTCATATCGCTACATGCCCATGGTCATAATAGGTCGGCTCATGATGAGACCTCTCATGTACCAACTAATACATTGAGTGTTTATTTATCTTATGGGTTCCCTTTTCTTACGGAGAAGCTTTTTATTACTTTCTTGGGAATCCCTGGGTGAAGCATCTCAAAGGTTTCATTTTGGATTTTAACTCTAACCAACTACTTTTACCCTCTAGGCCTTTAGCCCCTTCTTGCCACAAGGCAAGGTACAACCCCTCCTAGTGTGGAAAATATCAATGCTCGAACAAAGGTAGGGGGGAAATGAGAGGAATAAAGATGGAAAGTGGTAAGTATGGAGGGAATGGATGATGACCTTTCATAGACCCACCTAGCGGCAACCCATCCTAAAGGAGATCAACTTACTAGAGCATCATGCCACCCTTCCAGTTATGAACAAATTAAAGAGCGTAATTTCTAAGCAAACGTTATGAAATGAAGGAGAATTCAATGCAGCATATTCAAGTGCTTCATAATTAGAGTGACACATACGTTGATACCCGAATTCATTACCTCATGGAGCAGGACTTACTACTACTTCATAACTAGGCTGGTGGGATGGATATTGTTGTTGTTGATCAATGGAATGCACTAAAGAAAAGAGGGGCCCTTCGGGGCCATGCTCAAGTCATTCGGCTCTCAACACTCCATGTATAGGATCTGTGGGCCTTGAGACATGATCTCCTAAGTTATCCCCAGGATAGGGGATAAAAGGCATCTCAAATTTTCCATCTTGATAAGAATCTTATTGTTTTGGTCATAAGGGGTGGGGCATGTGATTTAGGTTGATTTATGGTATTTTTAAGGTGATCCAAGATAAGATTTAGTTATGAGTTCTAATGCATTGAAATATTTAAAAGAAAAAAGTATTAGTTGAATGATTCATATTTTGAGAAATCAAAGCTTGTGAATAAAATGGTCAAAGTATCTCTAATTAACCATAGAATGTTGAATGGCAAGTTTCAATGAGCTAGTTGAAAGTTGAATGTCGTATGACAAATGCAATAGAAATCTCCAAGTCCTCCTTAACTAGAATATGATTTTGTTTTCTTATTTGTTGAAAACAATGAGAAAATAGATGGCAACTATTTGGCTTGTGTCAAACAAAATGCACATGTTTTTTATACAACACGTTATAAGAGATGCTCATGTGATCCGGATTATTTTCGGCACGAAATGTGATCGGATATATAATAAATAAATGCACATAGATATCATAGATATTCAATAAAATAATATAAATGTATCGAAGATGCAACCATAAAGACAGATATACAGTAATACACGATTTCTATTAATGAAAGAAATGTACAGAGACTATAAAAATACAGAGTGGAAGACTCGCTAGAATGGTGGCAACTTATCTCTAAGAAGAGATGTGACGGCTACTCACATTCGCAAGAAGATGATTACAATGAGGCTCTGAAGGCCCTTTTACAATAAACGGGAATGCCAAAAGTCCTAAACATCCAAAAACCTAACCCTAGGAGATGAAGCACCAAAATTCATGTGGGCCCCATTTGGGTAAGTGAGTACATCAACTTCCCAGGGTCGTAACTTTTTCATACGATCTCCATTTAGGGCGCACGATAGCTCGTTGGAAAGATCTATCCGAGGCTTACAACGCTTGAGACAAAATAGCATCTTAGATTCTATTTTGCAAGAGAAACATACCCAAAAAAACATCGTTTAGGGCCGCAAAATGGCCCCGGAAGTTTAGGACCCAAAAAACTGCTAAAAATAGTAAATTACCAGAAATGCCAGAAAACTATTTTGAGCCATTTCGAAAAGGTGGGTAGTCACCGATATCCACCTGGATCAATCCTCACTCCTTAGGAAGCAATGGTCTCCATTGCATTGAGTTCTCGGGGGAGAGGGAAAAGAATTTGTTGAATCTGCATCTTGGTGAGCTGCTTGTCTTGCTGGAGACGTCGCGCTACTCAGTTTGTGGAAATCTGTCATGAACCTGTTGCGGTTGAGGCTTCTCAACAAGTTGATATACAAGAGAAGACGATGTGTAGAAGGAATATTTTCACTTTGCTACAGCCTTGTCGACCTGCTTCTGTTGAATAGAAGGTGCTTGGGGCAAGGTTGTAGTGGTTGCAGTGTCCTTTTGTTCTCCTTTTGAACAGATTGTGAAGAAGCTGAATTTTGCAGTATGAGATACTACCTTGCGACACTTTTTAGGTTGAACAGTAGTCGTAACTACCTCTGGTATTCTATAGAGATGACCCCCCAAAGTAACAATGACACTACGGGGTCGAGACTCATAAACAGCATGGCATCTCCACATATATGGTTGGCCCAAGAGCACATCACAGACATCGAGTGGGGCAACATCACATAATACCTCATCCTTGAAGGGTTGAATGCCATATGATAATCGACACTGTTGGCTGACATGGAGATCTCTTCCTTGGTGAAGCCACCCAATGTTGTATGGTTGCGGGTGTGGTGTTGTCGACAATCCCAACTGTTTGACGACCTCTATTGAGATGAGGTTATTCTGGCTTCCGCTATCAATAATAAAATGCAGTGGGGTCCCCTTCACCCACATCTATGAATGAAAAAGGTGCTCCCCTTCTTCAGGATCTGCTGGTTCCTCTGGTTGAATTGTTGTGGTCGCGACAATAGCAGTGAGGTTTGCGTCGATGATCTGTCTTTTACCATTATTTTCATAATCATATTATAAATCAAGGTTTGGCTCCTTATATTTGATCTCAGCCACCAATGACTATTTTGAGCGACATTCATCGGTGTTGTGCCAAGGGCTTTTGTGGAACTCGCACCATTTTCCAGTGTCCTTCTTTGTCTTCCCATGACCCTTCTTTTCCTATGTCTTGGACTAGTTTTCGGGAGACTGTTTGTTTGGGCCATCTTTGTCATACTTTGGTTGTTGCGGATTTGCAGACCCGAATTCCCATTTGTTCTGGTGCTTAAATTTCTGCTCAATTCTAACAGCATATCGATAAGCAGCACCGAGTGATGAGATGTCTAGAAAATCCATTTCAGTTTGGATGTATCTGTGTAGAGCCTCACGGTATTTCAGAACCAAATGTCGCTCGGAGTCTTTGATACCCAGCTTGGTGCACAAGGTATGGAAGGTATTGGTGAACTTTGAAACTGCTTAGCCCCTCTCTTGCCACAGTGTGGTCCATCTCA
>CBVK0100364707.1:0-12542 GCA_900067695.1 Picea abies
GATTTAAATTATTATAATTAAAATAATATAATTACAAAATAATAATTTATAATTTTTTTATATTTTAATTTGTTTTATCATTAATTTACAATGATTAGATATTCAGTTTTGTTAAATAAATTAATGAAATACACTTAATAAAATATATGGAATTTTATTTCCTTACAAACAAAGAGCGAAAAATATTTTGGATGATACTGTTTTCTTAAATAAGAGAAATGAGTGTAAACCAACATTCATGTATAAGAAAGAAACCAATAATTACTTTGTTCTCTTCATTCTCTCTTTATTACTAAAATATGATAGATTTTCTACCTTAAAATAATCCATAATGGACTTGGTTTGTATACTCAAGTCGATGAAAAAGTTTTCATAAGATGATTATAAATATTTAAATGGAACTTTATAATTTAACTTGAATAATATAAATAATATGTGTTAAGTGTTTCTGGTTAATATTAAAAAAAAATCTGCAATATATAAGTTTGATTTTTACAAAGGATGAAGCTCAACATTTTAGTGAGAATAGGATGTATATTAAATATATCTTATGTATTTATATATTAAGAAGAAAAAAATAAAAATTAATAATATAAATATATATATATATATATATATATATATATATATTATATATATAGGTGGTTAATTTAATAGGTTTAATAATATTGAATTCTTGCTAGGTGTAATAGTATTAGTATTAAGTTAAGAGATCTCAATTTATTTTTTCCTTTCAAATGGATAATAATCTTGTTTTTCACTCGAATGTTTAATACATCTGGACTTACTAAATCCCTTGTTACAATTCAAATTCAGAGCTCCCAAAAGGAACATTTGTGTCATCTTATCCGGACTAAACAAGGTCAGGACTAGCACATTCTGAAAACCTCAGTTATTTTAATATGTTTAGAGAACGAGATTCACAAGGTTAGACATGAACCACCATCTTTGTCGAATATGTTTTTCATGAAGAAAGTATTTAGCACATCAATTGAGACCGAACAAGTCTCTCCACTGTTCTGTAAACTTTTCTGTAAATTCCCGGCAGGCACCATATATTACACTTCATATGTATCTAAGAAAGACAGAACAAAGGTATTTCTTACCCGAGAACATTCAGTATTTTTGCTTTGGACATGCAGCAGCCACGGAAACACACAAGTTTATAACAGTGTAGCCTTGCAGCATGTGCAAGCGTTTAATGGTGATTTGGTCGTTCTACCCAGGGCTAGGCTGGAAAAAGAAATTATCTACATTAACTGTAGAGTCATATTCTTTTAAAAGATCAGCGGTAGAAATCCTGATGACATGAAATTAATCTGATGATATGGGAACTCCATTTCTTCTTCAACAAAATTATTGAATAGTAAGTTGTCCTCATGAATCTTTTCGAGTTATTCCATCGACCGGGTCTCTTCTTGATTGTCGACGTCGTCTTTTTAAGGATTTCAGCAGTCAGTGAAGGGTTTTGGAGTTGGGATTGATATGTAGAAAGGCCGATTTGGACATGAGATTGATGTGCAGAAAGGTCGACAATCTTGGAAGGGGGTTTGGAGTTGTGCAAATTCTCGGCAAGATCGAATTTGAACCTCTGAGCTGCTAAATCATCCACACCACTTGCTCTATGGCCGCCGCCGCCTCCTTGCAGGTTTCTTCGAAACCATCCGATATGGAAACTCCGTGGTATTCTGTGGACTTCGGGGGGTCCCCCATCGGACCCTTAATCAATAGGAACATTATAAATGCCTCTGGTGGTAGGACCTGGCGAAGCAGCAACAACGAGATGTGGTAGTACTTTCCCCTTGTAAGCAGCGGCCAGTTTCTGCTCGTGATCGTGTGATCAGAGTTGTTCAAGTGAATCCAGAGTGGCGTGGTCAAGGTCTGTTACAGCTAATTCTAGGCGTAAAGGAGGTGCTTTTAGACCAGATGACAATGCTGACGACGACGATGTTGATAAAACACTAGTTTTACCGCCCTGTCTAATTTGCATGGTGTCACAGGAAGCAACTGGATGTGGTCCGCAATAATCCCACTCAAATGCTTCAAGTGGAGTCGGAATAATCCAACAAAAACTCGTTATCAAACCACGGTTCCGGCCAGGAGAAAACATGATCTGCAATTCTATATGCAAAATTAAAATGCAGCAACAGAAAATACTGGTAAGCAAGAATAAAAACGATGCAAAATACAAAATACCCCTAGAATGACAGAAAAACATTGGAAGTAAAAAGTAAATGACCATCGGTTTATTCNNAATGACAGAAAAACATTGGAAGTAAAAAGTAAATGACCATCGGTTTATTCAAAAGAGAGGAGTGACGACTTTTTCCTCTACAACAATGTTTTAAAAGAAGTTGTTGCTTTATTTTTAATAGCCCTCTTAATCAGACTTGAGAGGGCTGTTTCCTCATCAACTGACTTACATTACTGATATGCTAAAGCTCAACTAAAACTGAACTGGCAAGACCAGAATACAATATAAATAATTTCCTACATGGTAAACTCTCTTGTGTTTGTTGAGTGGAGAAGGAAGGGGGGCGTTCTTCTTCGTGGCCCAATTCCTGTCTATTTAGATCCGAAAGCATTCTTGTTTTTTCCAGCAAATGAAGAAATTTGCACTTATTCTGGCCAATTTACTTTCTCTAGCTATGTTAGAACCATATCTGAGTGAGCACAACTAATGACGTTGGCCTCATAATCGTTTCTTGGCCCGCAAGAGCCACACACGAGCTCCCTCGACATCTTCTTTAAATACAAGCGCCCTGGAAAAATAACGGGTGTGTCCAATACACCCTAGTTGACTAACTGCTTCAACTAAGAAGGGATG
This sequence comes from Picea abies, assembly GCA_900067695.1. NCBI lineage: Eukaryota > Viridiplantae > Streptophyta > Pinopsida > Pinales > Pinaceae > Picea > Picea abies. Next base: position 2,828 of record CBVK0100364707.1, read on the forward strand.
TCTCTTTAGATGATTGTGCCCAGCTATACGACATTTGGAGTTATTCTGTTTTCCAGAAGCTTTCTCAATAATTTGTTTGACCAAAGATGATTGATTTCTCAATAATTTGTTTGACCAAAGAAGAATTCACAGGCAGAGTGTTATAATATGTTGGCACTTGTGTTGGAGTATATAACCTGCTGGTTGAGACTATTGGAATAGAAACCAACTTTTACAAAAGAAATGTTGGAGATGCACAAGGAAATGATGAAGGCGAAGTGGAACCTGAATGAAGAAATCGACCAAGATGGAATGCTATTAGAGCAGCCTCTTGGGAGTGAGGTGGTAGGAAGGGGCGTTGGGAAAAGAGGCTTCTAATAAGATATCAATGATGTGCTCAATACAGCAAGACGGGAGAAATCCCATGGGTTGGGGAAGACCTTGGCAACTTCTAGGAGTGGGGCAGCCATGTATTGATGTGCTAGGTTGGTTAGATTGTTTGGTTTAATGGGGGTGAACCAAACAGAATGAAACATATTTGTTCAGAGTGACTTGCTTAATGGATGCTTGTCCGGTCATAGGCTGTGTGGAATGAAGAGTAGAGGAAATAAGTACATAGGTGCGTCGCTCATGTTGCACATGGTATTTATGAAATTTAGCATGATAAACAATGTTTTGAGTATTTTGGTAGGAGATTCCAAGTAACAAATTAGCACAAACTAAAGGTGAAACACCACACACCATAGTATCCCAAAAAGGTCCAATAGAAAAGGTCATCGCGCGGCATTGAGGCGTGGACCTTCCTTTTGTACCCATTCGAGATTATATGGTTCGAGGTGCAGAGTATTTGGGAGTTTTAGACGTTGGATCAAGTCCTAGTAGATGAGGTTCTTTTGGTTTCCATTGTCCACGATGACAATATTCAATTTGTGCTTAATTTGAAAATTATGGGTAAACTAGGGCACAAGAGAGGTGTCATATTTGTTGGTGGTTATTAGAATTAGTGATGGGTCAACTTCTGTAGGGTCAACAATCTCAACAAAAAGAGTTTGTTGAGGAAAAGGTTTTGAAGTGCTCAACAGTTGATAGAAGCATGGGAGTTGGACTTGTGGAATGTACACTAGGTTGCATTATAGGGAGAAGAGGGTGAGGCATGTGAACAAGGGGAGGGAATAGTAGGTGAAGTACTGGCATTAGAGTGACCATCTTGGGCTTGGGGAGAGCTGGTTCGAGATGCCACTTTACATTCCATGGCCAAGGCCCGAAGAAATGCCTTGTCCAAGGAAGATATTTCAAACAAATCCACTTCACAATGTAGATGAATTGATAAACTGGAATTGAATTTAATAATTAATACCTCTTCTCGATCAACGATGTGCAACTAAATGCGTAGTTTGGAGAAGATGTCGATGTATCCCTAAATGGACTAATTGGCAAGTTGTCCTAGTTGCAAGCATATGGAGATAGCTCGGTGGGTATAAGCACTCTCTAAGAGCTTGGAAGAATCCATCCCATGTCGTAATGTGCGGTGTTTGTGTCTTGACTCGGTTGTCTCTTTCCATGACCCAAGAATAATACTCCAGTTGAGTGTCCCACCATGTCTGTGCAATTCCTTCGAGTTGCAGACCAACAATCTGAAGGTTCATGTATTTTTTCATCTCAGGACACGTATGAAAGTACATGGAAAGACTGTGAAGCCAAAAGTTGACATTCCTGCCATTCATTTAGCCCACAAACTTTGGTAATTGGAAGAGTGAATCAAGCTGCATGGGTGTTGGAGCTTTGCGTTGTTGCAAACAGAGTAGCTCCATGAGAGCCATCATTAAATCCTAAATTGAAGCGGTGGCAATGGATGCAAAATCCTCTGTAGATGACACTCCTTGTGGCGACATAATTTTAATTCAACAAGGATGTCGATCTATCACTGGATGTTGCATTGAGAATCACTGAACTCTTGAGTGCATTGAGAAGGCACCCAATAGACTGAAGAGGGCGTGTGTAGAATGGTGAAATATGAACTTGCTAGAAGCCTCGAGGAGGGTGTAATGGAAGTCCTGAGAGGGACATCTGGCTTGGAGAAAAAATATTGTTGGATGGCCTCTCTTTTGAATTCCGTGTCTAAGTAGAAGTTGGATTGGATCTAGGCTCTAATACCAATTAATCCACATTTCTATATGCAAAATTAAAATGCAGCAACAAAATAGACAGGCACACAAGAGAAAAAACACTGCACAATACAAAATATGTAGGGAATAACAGAGAAAAACATTGGAAGTGAGAAGTAAATGACCAAATTAATCCACATTTCTATATGCAAAATTAAAATGCAGCAACAAAATAGACGGACACACAAGAGAAAAAACACTGCACAATACAAAATATGTAGGGAATAACAGAGAAAAACATTGGAAGTGAGAAGTAAATGACCATCGATTTATTGAGAAGAGAAGAGCACCCTCTTAATACTATGCAGGGAAACTTTATTCTCTGCATCAATTGCAGTTACAAAAGAAGTTGTTGCTTTATTTCTTAAACACCGTATTAACCAGACTTGCAAGGGCTATTTCCCCAACACTGACTGACATGCTAAACTTTATTTTAAAAACGAACGAACAGGGACGATGGTTGTTTACATTTGACTACTGAGACAAGCTAAGATACTAAGATTTATTCAGCAACACCTTGCTCAACCAAAAATGGCAAGAAATAATTGCCTACATGCTAAAATCTCTTGTGCTGAATGGCTAAAATCTCTTGTGCTGAATGGCTAAGGAAAGGGGACACCCTTCCCAGTGGCCCAAGATATTCGCAAAACACCTTGCTCAACCAAAAATGGCAACAAATAATTGCCTACATGCTAAAATCTCTTGTGCTGAATGGCGAAGGAAAGGGGGCACCCTTCCGAGTGGCCCAAGATATTGTAAAAGTTGAGACTCTTCAACCTATACTATGAACAATCAAAATAGAAAAAAAGGACAGACTTGCTAGCATTACTGTTCAGTACTGATTCATTGACGACTTTCTGAAACTGTAGACGAAGATTCAGGTTCGAATTCACACGACCTTCCTTGGGACCGTTTACGTCTTTTGATAACTTGGCCGCCCTGGTTTTGTTTCTTAGAAGGTGTCGACTCAGAGGAATCCGCTACTCATCCGTTGGGTCGGGACTCGGACAAATCTCTGTCACTGTCCTATGTCCATATTGTTGTCCATGCCTTACATACAAACTTAACTTGATTGCAGATTCAGTTATTCAACATATATGAAGTAAAATAAAAAAATAATATATTATAACATATTACAATAATAATAATTACATCTTACACTGTAATATGTTATTCAACATATTACACTGCAATTTGAAGCCCTCTTGCCCTCTTTGCGAGGAAGTACACTCTTCTCATCACGGCAGCACGTCTTGTTCTCTATTACCAAAAACAGTGCTTGGGAAAGGCTCGTACTTGTTGTAAGTGAAACCGCAATACTGCACACCACAACGAGAATCCTCCAGTCGTCGGGTGTTTCATTCCATGAATTAAAAAATATTCATGCTTGGATGTCGAGTGTTCCATTCCCCGAATTAAATGTTATCCATTGTCAGATTATGGAACTGACTCTTTGCGAATTTCAATGCTTCAATCTCGCTGGCTTTCATAAAAAAAATTCATGACATATTGCAGAGGATCCAAAATATGCAAATAATGAAGGAAACGCAGTGAATACACCGACTGCTGTAATCTAATTGTCATTGTCTTCGTCCACTCTGATGATCGTGTGTTCCATTATTTAATTCTTTCATTAAATATCCATAAAAATGCTAAACAAATAATTGAGAATTCTTTTGTTACTTCAAAGATTTCAAGTTAAGATGAATTTATTCAATTTCAAAAAAAAAATAAAAAAAAAATTGGTCACTTCCAAATTTCTCAACCTTAAAAACGAAAACGGCCTGTAATAGAGGTAAAAGGATGCTTAATAAATCCTTTATCCCTTCAATATTTAGGTACTTGATATGCCTAGTGTATCTTTTATCTCTTAAATGTTTAATACCTAATGGGAAAATAATAGCATCTCAATTGCAGAATTTCAGAGTAAATGAAAGGTACAATTAATTTGGCGTTCCAGTTCCCTATAGAATTTTAACTTAGCTAAGAACCTCAACTATTATAATATCTATGAGAACCTCAACTATTGTAATATCTAAGAGTAAGTAAAGTAATTGCAACTCGCGCTCAGAGAACAAGATTCACAAGGTTAGTCATGAACTGCCATGGTTGCGCAATACTTTTTTCACGAACACATTAATGAGCACATCAATTCATACCAAGCAAGTCTCTCCACTGTTCTGTAAATTCCCGGCAGGCACCATATAAATCACATCTATGTCAAACTGTTCTATAAATTCCCTTCAGGCAAGATATAATATACATCTATGTCTAAGACAGACTACACAGAACAAAGGTGTTTCACACTCAAGAACATCCAGTATTTTTGTTTTATACATGCAGCAGCTAAGGGTTCACATAATTTTATAACAGTGCCGTTGCCCAGATGTATTTGCATCGGCCATCACAAGTAGCAGTGTGGTGTTGTAGCATGCGGAAGTGTCGCATTGGATCTGTGCGCTCTACTCAGGGCTAGGCTGGCAGTTGAAATTATCTGCGTTAACAGTAGCACCATATTCTTCAGAGACATCAGAAGCAACAAATGGGAACGATCTGAAATTAATCTGATGATTAGGGAACCCTATGTCTTCTTCTAAAAAAATATTGAATAGTAAGTCTTCATAGATCTTATCATATTCAGCCATCGGCCAGGCCTCTTCATGATGGTAGGCATCGTCTTTTTCAAGTATTTCAGTAGTCGGTGAAGGGTTTTGGAGTTGGGGTTGATGTGTAGGAAGGTCGACAGTCTTTGGAGGGGTTTTGGTATTGTGCAAATCCTCGACAAAGTTGAGTTTGAAGCTCCGAGCTGCTAAATCATCGACTTGACTCGCTTTATGGCCGCCTCCCCCCTGCAGATTTCTTCGTAACCATCTCACATGGAAACTGGGTCGCATTCCGTGGACTTCGGGACTGCCCTCAGATCCTTCATCAACATGAATGGGAGCTGGCGCAGCGGCAACGACGAGTTCTGGTAGTACTTGCCCTGTGTTAGCGGCGGCCAGTTTCTGCTCGTGCTCGTGCGATCGGAATTGTTCAAGAGATTCGAGAGTGGCCTGGTCGAGGTTTCTTCCATCTAATTCTAGGCGCAAAGGAAGTTCTTTTAGACCAGAAGACGACCCTGACGATGACAATGGTGATACAGCACTAGTTTTACCGCCCGGTCGGATTTGCATCGTGCCACCTGATTTTTCGTCCCGGGTGGCCCGGAACGAAGCGGCTGGGCATGGCTCCGGAATAATCCCACACAAGCGCTTCAAGTAGAGTCTGTATTTCTGTAAACATCAAGTAAGCTATTTGATAAAATGCTTAAGTAAAAGTTAGACGTAAAGATTAACCGCCATACCTGCAAATGGCTAGCAACGTTGTCTCGTGTAAGGCCCGGAACGTTCATGATCTCTAGTATTCTCTTCGGAACCACTTCTGTAATTACAAAAACTCGTTATCACACAACCGTTCCGGCCACGAAAAAATATGCCAAAAAGTTCATACTATTCATCTTTTCCTCCGAACTGCCCAGGATTTGTTATTAATGTCTGTGAGAAAAATTGGTGGGACAGCCTTACTATTGGGTCCTGATTCATTGACAGCATTCAGAAATTGTTGATGAAGTTCCAGAGTCCAGTTCACGCGGGCTTCCTTGAGGCCGCTTATGTCTTTGATAACTTCACCGCCCTGCTTTACATCCTTGAAAGCTGTCGACTCCGACGAATCCGCCACTCTCCCGTTGCTGGACGAATCTCCGTGGCCGTCCTTGAGCTTGACAAGATGATCATATTGCCGTCCATGCCTTCGAATGACGTGCTGCCATAAATTGCGAACCTCCTCCATTCTGATAGGCTTTATCAAGTAATTGCACGCCCCACGTGTTATGCCTCGCATCACAACATCGGTTTCTCCATTCATAGACATCACTGCACACAGTGCCCACGCAAAATTCGAAATCGGGGGATTACAGAAAGCTGCTTCTGTTTCTTTGGACAACCGAATTAAGTAAAACGAAATCATTCATCCAATGAATAACATAATACTCACTTATAACCGGCAAGCCTAATCCGACACCGACAACTTCCAGGATTTTGAAGCCATCTTCGCCAGGAAAGTATACTTCGCTCATCACGAGATCAAATGAACTTTTGTTCTCCATTACCAAAGAGATTGCTTGGGAAACGCTCGTACTCGTTGTCACTGAACCGCAACACAAGAAGAAAACACACGTCAATACCTCATTTCCGTGCATTCACCAGTCATTGGGTGTTCGATTCCGTAAATTGAAAGAATGAGTCATTGGGTATTCCATTCCATAAATTGAAATCATTTCATTCTTGGCCGATTGAACAGATTCTTCGGGTACTTCAAAGCTTGAATCTCGGTAGCTTTCATAAAAAAATTGCTGACAGTAGGGCAGACATTGCAAAATAATGCAGAGAATGAAAGAAAAGTAGAGAATACACTCACCGTTGTAATCGCATTGTCTGAGCATTTTCTCCAAGCCAGCAAGCAAAAGAGTGTCGTCGTCCACGATCAAAACATGGAGTCCACTGGGAGAAAAAATCTCCTCATGGATAGCAGAAAAAGCATTCCTCGATCTCTTATTCTGATGATGATGATCGTCCGCCATGGCGGCAGCAAAGAGAACAAGACCTCCAGCTGAATGCCTTCTCTTCAATAGGATGACCTTTATTTCACTAAAGAGGCAAATAACATTTGTCATTCAATAATATTGAAATTATCTTAGCTCCCCACAACCAAAGCGAACGGTAGCCTTAGGGTTTCTTAAATAACAAAACCATTAGCGTTCACCATATTTTTCCTATTTTAACATTTAACACCGCAAATAAAAGCGTAGCGACAAATTGCCATGCAACCGTTATCAGCTCTCGACATTGCACGTGTCTGAATACTGACAGTGCACGTGTCCGTATACCGACATTGGACGCACTTATGAAGTTCGTTGGATTCTGTCGTTCGGGACCGTTAATTCATTCATGGCCAGTTGTCCCCTGCATTGTAATGATAGCGGTGGAAGTCGTTGGAGTGACGCCACATCGGGTAACGGATGTCGCCCCATAACACACGGACCGCCATGCTGGCCTACAAATAGGAAGTTCTTGGCTAGTCGGCAGCTCTAAGTTACCTGTTAAGGCAAGCTGTGGCAGCCCACAGCGTAGTCTAATTGTTCTTTTCTTTTTTTAGGGGATATTTTTCAGTAGCCCACAGCTTAGTTTCAGCTTAGTTTGATTGTTTTATTTTTATTTTTATTTTATAATATTTATGTGAAATTTGGCAAAAAAAAAAAAAAAATTTATTGAATATACAGATTTGAATAGTTAATTCTATATAAATAGAGTACTTCAAAAGTTTTTCAACTTGCTAAATTTGTTTCGACATTTAAAAATACAATTTAAAAAATAAAAAATTGTAATTATCAAATGTGGATGAAAAAAACAAAAAATGTATAACAGTTAAACTAGCATAGCTGCTAATTCGCGGCTGAGAACGTCGAAAGGTATCAAAACGTCGAAAGGTATCAACTGAGAACGTGTGCCCCAATATAAAACGTCTGTGGTAATCTGTTTGTGGTAATCTGAAACGTTTGGCTGCATTAGGTTGATAAATGGAACGCGTGGCAATTACATATCCTTACAGTAATTTTTTAATGTGATTAGGTAAATGTTAAAAAGTAAACATATTAACGGTTGCCTTGATAAATGCAAGAAAGTTATGAACAATAAATCTGACCCATTGATTTTGGAGGAAGACTAAAAATATACCAGCATCTTCAATGCATAACCATCAGATTAGAGTTTAAGGTTAAATAAGATTAAAATATCATTAATTGTGCCCATTGTCAATAGATATACGCCTTTCGACATAACTAATGGATTCCCTCACACATTCAATTGAAATACCCATCAGCGTAACTAATGGGTTCCCTCGCACATTCAATTGAAATACCCATCATTAGATTATATTCCATTTTCATTTCCAAACAGTAAATTGTTTTTAGAAAAGAAAAAAAAGTATAACAGAGACAACACATACGTCTAATAAAAACAACATGGAAAGAAACAAAACATGCAGAAAGACTATTCTCTTCGTTGCCACAGAAAATACGTTGAAATATGGGAAGCTCGTAATAAAATATTTCACATAGTTTATTTCAAAAAGATTCCCTTAACGACCTATCTTCTCAACACTTATCAATTGCACAAAGAAAGTGAATAGCACAACCATGAACTACTTTAGAAATCTTGGACTCGTCAGTACAATATGGTTACTCGTTTATACAAATATTCATTTTTTATAAAACAGAACTGGAGTTTTAGCATCACCATCTCCAATATCAAGGAAATGTTACATAGAAGGAAATGTTACCATCATTATGATATTATCATTACAGAGTTAACACCTCCTTCACAGAACGATATATTCCAGAACTAAACAGAGACTAGGAAATGACTGTAATAATAAAATCATCATTTAAAGACTCAAGCTAACCATATGAAGATGGCCTAGTTCGACCTAGAAAATGATAGATAAACTCTTATAAAAGAAAAATTAAATAATACTTACTAGTATATGTTAATCGAACTTTTAACTGAAAAAGTAATAAGCTAGCATAAACTCTAATATGAATAATCCAAAAAAAAATATAAGGATGAACCGGGAATGACCATGAAGTGTACATAAACTAAACCACCCTTTCATGTTATAAAGTTAAACCAAGTTCTTTTCTGGTAGTGGCAGAGTTTCCTTCCCTAGAGAGACACTCTGAACACGAAAGTTTGCACAGCAAGCTTGGCACCATATTTCTGTGATAGAGCAGTGATAAAAACTCACCCTACTTTCCAGAGGAAAACTCCCAAAGAAAAGTGATAAATATGGATACTACTTTCCAGAGGAAAACTCCCAAAGAAAAGTGATAAATATGGATACTACCAAGAATATATCTATATGGATACTACCAAGTTAAATATGAAGAAAACCTTCCATAGTTTCAAACTAGCAAAAAATTTTTTTTTTGGAAAATTGGGCATGTTATAGTCACCGAAATGACAATGGGTGGCTTGCCTAAGAGTTTCCTTTAGGCTCTCTTGTCGGGGTTAGGAATTTTCCTCCTAGGTGAGAGTTTGGGTGGTAAGAATTAGTATTAAGTAATATTTAAAGAAACATAGCATAAGAAAAACATGGGAAAAAAACTTAAAAAAATATCCATAGTTTATATTATGTGAGGTAAACGGTACTCTGATGGTTTGATTCTATCTCTTAAGGAGTGGATGCCTTTGTTTGATCCTATGAGAGAGAAAGTGGACATCCAACCTCTATGGGTGAAGATCCATTCTCTTTCCTTGGAACTCTAGTTAGAAACAATCCTAACCTTGATTAGTAATAAGCTAGGTAGTGTGTTGGATATCAATGAGAAAACTAGATCGCCAGATAGAACTTCCATGGTGAAAATATATGTGGAGATGAACCTAAGTGATGGTTTTTCAAATGTTATAGATATAAAATTGTTACATAGTGTTAAAATAATAGGTGTGCTCATTTCACCATAGACAATATCTCAATAT
>CBVK0100364708.1:2385-12539 GCA_900067695.1 Picea abies
ACCTAACCCTAATCTCCAAAGTGATTGACGATTGAGATTACTTCTCACCTAAATTGAGATCAATGGTTATTATTTAATTCACTAAATCTAATTAAATCATTTCTTTAAATAAAACTTAACTCTCTAATAAAATCACTTTACTTTAATAATTCATTTAATTAAAGTAAAGTCTCAAGGTAGAAGAATTTGGATGAATTCCAAACTTACAGAAACTTAGACATGCGCAGAAATACATGTTTGATGCTACCAAACATCAAAAAAGACATGTTCCAAGACAACAAAGGAAAAGGGGTGACTACACAGACTACATCTATCATACAACCAGACATAAAACAATCCAGGGAAATATCTCGGTGGTGCCTCTTGTGATTTCTTTACTTCTTGTTAGATATTAGCAGAAAGAATATGCTCCCAATTAAAAATTTATCCTTTTAAAACTCGACGGATAAGGGGAACCAAAACCAGTTTAAACTTCAAAGAGTCCTTTTCACCATACAACTGACAAATTAATATGGTGACTAACATGGGAGGTTTTTTCAATCTTTGAATAGTGTATATATTTTCTAAAATGATTTTAAGAGAAGGATCATGCCACCACTCCCTAATTAAATCACCCATTTGAATTTATTATTTTTTAACTTCCTTTTCGATGAAGCCCTCAATATACCCTTCATCCAAACTAACTTTGGTTGGCCCTAACTTTTACATATTGGAAATATACTCTTTCCTAAACAACCCAATAACTTTACGAGTATAATTTACAACTGTACAATTAGAGATATCAATATAGGAAATAATCCACCATACCATGTCATAATAGGGAAGGATGGAAGGTATGGTTGTTATTATGTGTAGAATGGACATTTTTATATCTTCAAGTTCATCAATGTTGAACTCATATTTATCTATGAAATCTCTATATTTGATGAATTTGTATATTTCGCTCAATTCCATGCTATTCTTGACTCCAATTTTATGTGAGGTGTCTAACTAGAAGGTTGAATTTGGGTTCCTTTCTATTTCTTCCTAATCTTTTTGTTTCTTCACTTTCCCCTTTCTAGTCATCTTGTTGTATATATTTCCTGCAATTTGAAAGAAATTCAAAGTTATAGGAAATAATCCACCATACCATGTCATAATAGGGAAGGATGGAAGGTATGGTTGTTATTATGTGTAGACTAGACATTTTTATATCTTCAAGTTCATCAATGTTGAACTCATATTTCTCTGTGAAATCTCTATATTCGATGAATTTGTATATTTCACTCCATTCCATGCTATTCTTGACTCCAATTTTATGTGAGGTGTCTAAGTATAAGGTTGAATTTGGGTTCCTTTCTATTTCTTCCTCATCTTTTTGTTTCTTCACTTTCCCCTTTCTAGTCATCTTGTTGTATATATTTCCTGCAATTTGAAAGAAATTCAAAGTGATAATTTGATATATAAAAATTTAACTCAATAATCTAAATAATGATATGAAAGTGTGTACTAACCATAAACGTTTTATGAAGAAAATTGTCTTTTACTTCCTGGAATTAACACAATTTTTCTAATGACAAAATCAGAGAAATGCATGAAATGACAAACAAATTGAATGTTATATATATAACCAATATCATCTTTAGGGATTAATTCCTATCCAATTGCATGATAAATTCACTTTAATTTTCATTAACTAATGATCGTCATAGCCATTAATGAAGAAAAGATAGATTAGAATTTTGAAATGGAGATGGAACATTCGTAATTGGGAATGGGATCACCGAGATTTTATTTGCAACCAAACTTATAAAGGAAATGATAGGGCATGGGTCAGTGTTATTATATTAAGTGATTGGGTTATTAGATATAACCTTGTTATTAATAGTGCCACCAAAAGATTCCATTTGAAACATATCACAATTCATGAAAACCCTAGTCTAATCAATGACTAACTAGGCCACTAGAACACTAGGAGATCAAGATACCTACTATAATTTTGTTTAGAGAAACAAGAAATGTGACCCAACCACCATATCATTGGACCATTAGGACATTGGATAATTTTTAACCAATTACTGTTTTTTTTAATGGAGATTTATTTGGTTTTGATTCAAATAAATTTATTAAGATGTCTAATATAGATATAGAGTTAACGAAAAAGACACCAATGGTGAAAATAAAAGAAATCAAAAATGGAGATTTATTTGGTTTTGATTCAAATAAATTTATTAAGATGTCTAATATAGATATAGAGTTAACGAAAAAGACACCAATGGTGAAAATAAAAGAAATCAAACCGTAAGAGAATCAAAAACATTATAAGGGACCCATTATGTTTATTCAAAAAATTTCCATAATGGGGGGTTGTTATATCCGTCACAATGACACCAAAGGATTTTGAAGTTCCTTTTTGTTCAATATGCTCTTCCCCTTGCACCCAAAAGAGATCTAGGATAATTAGAAAAACAAAAAGAGTTCTAAAGGATCTATCATCTCTCCCTTTATTAAATGGATTGTATCATGACCCCAATCATAAAATGTTAAAACACAACTCTAAATAACTGACTAAAATCCTCCTTTGTGAGGTCACAAAACAACATTTCAGTACATGTTAAAATTTATTTGGTACACATCCAAATAACCCCCCATTATCACTTTTCATTTTAAACATATAAGTTGATTGTTTGGGGCAATCAAAAACCTTCATCTCAAATGTTCTACACCAAGGCAGGGAGATACCCGTGAAGGGAAAAACTCTTAGGTTTGATTGTTCCTGTGAGTCTACTTGAGCCACCCATATATTGTCAGACTTTGGCCCATGATATCTTTTTAAGGATGAGAGAGTCCCATGCCCACACTTGAAGGAGGAAACCTAGAGGCCAAAACCTAGGGATTTTACATAGGTGGTGGTTGTGGGATGCAACTGGACCTAGGTCATATTTTGAACAACTATTGGGAAATGTCGCCAGTTCATTTGAGACATGCACCTATTACCCGTCATTATAACTAATGTTTTAATATCTTGACTAGAATTCTTCTAGTAGATTCATGCCCCACTGTTGAAGCTATTGAAAGAGCTAGTGACAATTTTGAGTGGAAAGATTCTAGGTATTTTACAACACATGCTTTTATTTTTTCACTCCCCTGTGCAGAATAACCCTATCTGATCCAAACATTTCATTTAAAAATTGATATATTTTTCACTTAAAACATTAATATCGGTTCCTTTTTTTGAGTAGGCCATTTCATTTCAAAAGCATAAGTTATCATTTATTTTCACTTAGGAAACATTGTACACATTTTCTAGTCTAAAACCACAGGGGACCCATTATCTCCCTGATGTTATAGATTCATGTAGAACCTGCCACCAGTGTTGGGAGGTATCGTTGGCCTTACTACTTCATCAAATAGGCCTCCCCACTCACCTCTGATTCAAATGGTGATTGGTTCAACCTTACTAGGCACAACTAACCAAAACAACATGTCCAACAACCCTTACTCATCAAGAACCAACTCTCAAAACTTATCCAAAATGGTAGGTACTGTAACACCCATGTTTTCCCCATCTTGTAATTAATCATAAAATAGGATTACCATGATAAGGCATGTGGATGATGTAAATGCATTATTGTTAAATTACCCATAGCTAACTATTGTGGGGTGAAGACTTGAAGTACGAGCCATGATATCTCTAGAGGAAAGAATCATTTAATGAAGGAAAGGATTGGTGGTTGAATAATCAACCATCCCCATGAATGTAAACATGGGTTGCTAGCCCAAAGAACCATAGAGACCTTCAGACCCAAGCTTCCTTTTGATAGAAGGAATAGGATAGGTCAAAAAACCTTCCAAAAGAAGGAAGGTAATCATAATATACAGACACACATAGTGATAGAGGAGACATGATATCAGAGCACAAACTCGGAAGGAGATGTGCGAACCAAAAGGAATTGCATAAGACATGACCTGAAGAACAAGAATGTGAGCTTGATGTTGAGGAAGCATATTATAAGCCTTGCAGGGTCACTATGATAGAGAGAGTCTCTCTGAAATATGGCATAAATTCCCTAATGATATCATGGCTTGGCACGGGGGTGGCCAGAGTGCTAATGGCATAAATTCCCTAATGATATCATGGCTTGGCACGGGGGTGGCCAGAGTGCTAAGGATGAATGCCTCTTAGCCTATGGTTGGGTGGAAAGGAACACACCCATAGTCTGTTAGTTATTTGCAATCTTTAATAGATAAGTATTCTCATACCCTGTGTAATTGAGTTGTAACTATGTAATAAAGTTGGATATCCTCTAAATGACTCAAAGATGTGCATGTTTTCTTAATGGTTATAATATATCTATTTATTCTTACTTAAATTGTGTATTTAAGTAAGTATGGAATTGTCTGATTTGTACACATAAATGTCCAAGCCATGTGGTGGCTTAGGTAAAAATAAGTGGACTATGAGTTTGTTGACCTTGGGCATAGTTTTCATGGGTGCACGTTGACACTCCCAGTTTCCCTAAGTCTCTGGGAGGATGGAGTTTGTTAATCTCAGAAGGGGTAGTGCAGATATGCATGAGGTCTCTATGAGGTGAGCAGAGGCAGAGAACCTTAAGTTCTATACTTGATGAAGGAGCGCAAGGGGTGTGCAGAAGACCCTTCTAAGTGTTAAGCTCGAGAGAAAGAGAACAAAGAGTATGCTAGTGCCTAAATCATTCATAACTAATGAATATCAGGAAGGATAGTGAGATTCAAGTATCGAAAGGGGATATCCTTTCATTTGGAAGATGAAGGGATGAGATTTGTTCGAGAGGATCCAAGGTCTATCACAACCATTAGATTTGAAGAAGGAGCATAAGGGTTAACGCCTCGACTCCTTCAGTATTCATAAGTTCGGCGAATGTTGGTAATCATTGTAAAGGAGAAAAATTCTATGAAGCCCGGAGCCCAGGGAAGACGTAGACCATTGATTTGAGATAAATCTCAGTCATCCAATCTGCTAGTTCGGAGTTCACACATTCGGGAGAATTGCCTGTTGGAGCAGCCAAAAACTTCGAAGGCCGAAGTCGTGAAGTAATCTAGACCGTGGATGCATGGATCCTTTGGGACCCTTCTTAACCATCCTATCTATGAGTTTGGAGTTCACTCATTCAAAAGAATTATGTGTTGGAGTGGAAAAAACCTCTAAAGGCCGAAGTCGTGAAGTGATCTGGACCATGGATCTATGGACCCTTTGGGACACTTATCGACCATCCCATCTATGATTTTGGAGTTCACGCTTCGGGAGAATTGTGAGTTGGAGTGACCAAAACCTCCAAAGGAGAAGTTATGGAGCACTCAAGAGTAAAGCCCTGGGTCATAGCCCGAGGTCACATTTGAGAAGGGCTTAGCAAGAGAGGATAGCACCATTGTTTTGGAACTCGTCAAAGCACCTGAGCCTGAAGTTTCGGTGGGCCATTGATCTAGAAAAAGATAAGGGATTGTTGATTCCTCTCCTGTCATTTCAGAACTTTGCCAGTTCATATTTCGGATGAATTGGCGAGTGGTGAGGTGAAAACACCTGAAGCTGAAGGTCTGAACCACCCTTTGAGTAGGCATTGAGTCATAGCCTGAGGTCATATGAAGAAAGGGGCTATCATGGAGAGATAGCACCTGTTGCTCAAATACTTCAAAGGGGCCAAGAAATAGCCTACAGGTTCGGAAGAACCTGCAATATGAAGAAAGAGGAACCTAGAGAGAGTTAAGGAAAGAGAAATTATGATTCTCCACCCCTTAAAACAACACTTAGGGGTTGGGTGTGTTACAAATTGGTATCAGAGAATGGAAACAACACCTGGCCTACTTGGTCTCATGCACGAGTCGCATAAGGAGGTGTTATTATATGCATTTACTCCTTGAGGAGAAGGACTGCATATTGAACCTGTGATTTGGGAATTCTTGTTGAAATTCAACAGAAGATTTTCTTCATCCTTTTGTCAAAGTGATAAATACCCTTATGGGGTTAGGGATATGTTGATCAACATTAATGGTAAGACCTGAATGTGTATAGGAATGAAAATGAAATATGAGAACATGTTGTGATGCATACGATAAAGGTTTCATGAATGTAACATGAAAATAGACTCAATTAAACCTATGGTTGGTTGTAGTGTAAGATATGTTGTTGGTGGCATTAGTCCATAATGACCTTATGACAACAAAGGAGTAACAACATGAATGAGTTAAAAAGGTGCAAGATATGCACCTACATATACACAAATATGTGTATACATGCTTAAAAGAATAATATGAAAGGAAGAATTCTAGGTGTAATGGTCAAGACCGATCTTGACCTAAAGATACTCTGGATTTCTAAACCATGACACTTAGTAAGTAAACATAACTCAAAGTTGCATTTAGGCTTTAAGGGAATAGTCCAAATGTTATTAGTCATTAAAAAATTATTATAATTAATGTAGAATGGTTGATTAAATGTTGATCTTGAATGTGTATTGGCATGAGTATTGTCTAGGCATGAAAATGCAAGATGAGAACATGTTGTGATACATACGATAATGGTTGCATGAATGTAACATGCAAATAGAATCAATTAAACCTATGGTTGGTTGTAGCGTAAGACATGTTACTGCCTGCATTAGTCCATAATGACCTGATGACAGCATAGGAGTAACAACATGAGTGAAATATAGATATATGAATGAGGTGAAAATGTGTAAGAGATGCACCTACATATACACAAATATGTGTATACATGCTTAAAAGAATAATATGACTGCAAGCCCTCAACTGAGGGGGAAGCTCAGTGTTGAGTGTCCCTATGAGGCTTATCATAAGGATGAATTGGAATATCCTTGGGAGAAGGATCTAGAAGTCTGATATGTCCATGGGTGTGAATGGCATGGAAAAAGGTGCAAGTAATGAGCTTGCATGATGAATGTTTGGGTTGTGTGTGTATATGCTTGAGTGCATGAATTTAATGCATTGTGAAGCTTCTTGATATGAAGCATGGTTTTAATACAAGTTAGATATGACTGGTATTAAATTTACAAGTGATTCACATGTATGATGTAAGAGTGTAGGTATACTAAAGGCATGAGGTGACTGCCTAGATGAGTGAAATGTGAGGCAAGCATTGTGCTTGCCAAGATTGAATGAATACCATGGAAATGTGAGGCAAGCATTGTGCTTGCCAAGATTGAATGAATACCATGGATGCATGGTTGAATCCATTATCAAGAGTCATGAAAGTTATGTTTTGAATGATAGCTTGAGAGGAATGTAATCCACTTCCTCAAGAAATACTAATATAAATAAATGAAAGAGTAAATGAGAAAAGGTGCTCTGATTGTCATGATAAGAGGCAAATGATTATGCCTTTTAGAATCATGTGAGAATGTTTGTGAACAATCAAGAGTTGACTGATTTTAAAGTAGAGATGTATGTGGTTAAGTACATCATGGATGTAAGTTAACAAAACCAAAATACATGTGGATACATAATCTGTATGCATGACATAAATGCATTTTTATATTCCTTAAGATAATGCTTGGTAACAAGCTGAAGCTAATTGAAGGTTTAGGCCATCATAGATACTGATGGATATGCAATGAGGAAGTTGCATGCTAAAGGAGTTCCCTGTGAAGAAACTGGGAAAGGACTATGTTAGAAGAATAGAGTCAAAACCCTAATAATTTTGTAAGGTTGGGAAATGGGATGCAAATCCTGTCTATATACGAATCCTGGATTACATTTTTAAAACAAAATGTATAAGTGGAAGACCAACAACTAAATATTGACCACTCTGAGAACCAAATGATAATGTGTAGGATGTATAGGTTCATGATCCACTAGGAACAACAAGCCTTCTATTAAATCATGTTGATGTATCCAAAAAGGTTAGGGTGAGGCCTAACCAAGACTGCTCAAGCAAAAGAGCAGGGAGATCCCAACCTAGATTAAATTGCAAAATTAAAGAAGCGGAAAAAGGAGGAACACTTATCCACCCTAATAACTCTGAATTGCTTACAAAGTTGTAGCTCTTAGATGAATAGTTTTGAGAACAAGTACTGATGGGAAAAGAGAAGGGATAAATAAGTATGTTTGATCAAATAATCTTGGTGGAAGCCATATCAATCAAAGGAAATAAGGCCTTAGAAATAACTCAGTTGGGTTGAAATCCCTAGTCTGTGTAGAAGGAGTTGGAAAAAGGGGAGAGACCCTAACTCCTTTCTTTCTATGTGTTATGTTTCCTTTGGAATGAGAAAGTTGATTTACTAATAAAATTAAATGTTTTGACACCATAGTGATGATGATTGTATTAGTATAGAAACAGTTGAGAATTGTCTATATTACATTCATGGAAACCCTTGAGGATAATGTGATGAAGTGCATAAAGATATGCAAACCCTTGAGGATAATGTGATGAAGTGCATAAAGATATGCTAGGACATTTTGAATATGTTTTATGGATTTGAATATTATGACATATTACAACTAATGATGCATGTTGTGTATAGAAAGGAATTGGAATTGTTGAGGAAGAAAGTTACCAATGATGGGCAACCTCAAGCAGAGGATGACCATGGGAAGGCTGCGGTCAAAAAATTATTGACAGGACTGTAAAAATACCGCTAAATCATTGTTGATGAGGTAAAAATCAGAAAGAGGGTGATAGAATCCAAGAACAGGTATAAAAAATGTTCATTCTTATGTGGCTCAAGGTATGAAAATATTGGGCGAGAATCCCTTCTGAAATATTTTATTATCTCATGTTATGCACAAATTTTGAAAGGGCGGTTGTATGTCATGGATACCCAAGTAGGGTATGATTTGGGAAGGAGAATTCGAATGATGGAGGTGTGAGCCTTTGGAAGTGAAGATTCATTGTATAATGCAGGAGCATATTAACCAAATCTATGTTGACTCAAAAGGTCAAAAACATTTTCTAAGAGATCGTAGAAATCCCTTCAATCAACTACAAATCGAGATTGTGAGGATCGTGAAAGAAAACCATGATCGAATCAAGTTAATTAAGAAACTAATAGAGGAAGTGGAAACGATCTGTTTATCGAAATGAAACCAATCTCATTCATCATATCGATTTCAAGTTCCACTAGAGTTAATAGATCAAATGACAGTAGTTCGATAAGATCGGCTACCCGTATTCATTGCGAAGATCGAATGGGCACACGAGTTAACGGTGGAGTTTGTGCCCATAATTTAAATTTAATGTATATTTTTTTGAGTTTGGGGTCCGATCGTAGATCGGATGACTTGTATTTATTGCAAAGAGCGAGGGTGGAATTAATGGGCATGCTTGTTCATAGCCCACAATCAACCAACACCGTTGATCTCGTTAGGGTGGATGATCAACGACCACGATTAAAAGAGTTGGGCGAGCACTTTTAAGATTATGAAGATTGCACTCTCCAAAAAAAAGAGAGCACATTGGGGATTCCAAAATCACTATGAACCGTTGATCTATGAATGATCGGTGTGTATACCTGCAAGGAACCCATGAGTTAATGTCATGTAAACTCGTATTGTGATTGGGTTTTGTGGTTGAATTTGGAAAATTGAGGCTCTTCTCTTAGTCTAAATTCTCGGTCAAATAATTCTATGCTAGGCTTTTTGTATTTGGAATTGTGTGGTTTAGAATCGACCTAGGGATAAGATCGATGACCCGTATTCATTGCAGGGAAGGCATATGCATGTGGATTAATGTTTGGACCTATACCCGTAAATTAAACTCACTATAGTTTTGTTTTGAGTTTGGGGTTTGATCGAAGAATGGACGACCCGTATCCATTGCAGAGATCGAAAGGAGAATTAAACTTCGAGCTAGTTGAGTTTCCACAATCCCTTGTAGTCATTGGATCTGGGGGAAGACGGATCTTCACCATCGAATTGTAGACAAGGATTTTACCTAGGATCATAGCACCTGAACATCGGGGCTGAAAGGGTAGTGCCTAAAAAGAATAGAGCTAAGGTCACATCTCTCAATTGCACAGAAAGAAAAGAGAGTTCCTCCAGGCTAGTCAAGGAAGGTAGAGTTTAGCACTCTACATTAGACTGTGGTCGTGGGGACTGGTTCTATGGAAATAAAGGTGCTCATAGTTATCACGTTGCATGGAATGCATTGAGGGAATGCATGTTTCATAAGAGGGCAGACAATT
>CBVK0100364709.1:0-12537 GCA_900067695.1 Picea abies
ATCTCACTGAGTTTCTTGGCCTAGTCTCTACCCAGTCAGTGTTTTTCTTGGCATACGTGGGTTTTCCATGAACAATCCCATACATACATGTGGCGTCTGTGTTTAGGGTGTGTACATACGCTTATGTTCCTCGAATAGTTGTGTAAATATTCTCTAAGCCTTTTTGGCTCAGTGTGGTGATTATCGGGAGGGTTCTAAGTGTTCTTGAGTCTTCTTCGGTCTTTTTTTGGTCTGTTGAGTGCTTGCAATGTGATAGGAAGCTGTGTTATTGTTAAATTTTTGGACAAACTTGTTTCTTGTCATTTTTCTCATTTTTAGTCCTCGTATTTTGGTATGAGTAGTGGCTTCTTAGTGTCCTTCTTGGCTTGTCTTCCTGTGATTGCAGTAGGGTCTGTCCGAGAGGTTGTTTATTCAGTCTTTGCATTTTCATTCCCTTATATTGAAAATACAAAAAAAATAGTCTTTTTCATTTCACTTGAAGCATTTGCACTTTTGTCTAGATTGCATTAGTCTTGGCATTTTAGGAAAGAATGCATTGTCATTGAAATTAAAGAGAATGCATATTGTGCACAACATTTAGAAGCATATCGTTTCTTTTAAAAAATAAGACTAGTACTTAGAAGTGTTTTTACATGCATTTCTTTTTTATGCTGAGTCATAACACCATTAGTTTCACAACCACACCTCTTCAGTAAATAAAATCCCCTAAAATTAACGCACAATAATTAAAATTGATTAGAAAGATTTTATCTTTTAGGGTACACAAACAAGTTTAGGATTTAGGGCCTTCAAATAGGATTTTGTGAGTAAATTTCTCCAAGGCTACAAAACCAAACATAGGTGTATGTCCAGGGAGTGGTGAAACCCATTGTATAATTGGTGACCTCTGGAGGCTCTATAAACATCGAATTTAACCACTAGGTCGAGTGCAGTGGGTTGCAAAAATAACACTCTAATACCTTCTTAGCGTCAGAGATATTTTTGGGGTTCTATTCGTATCTGGGGGTTCTTGGAGTACCTTGGTTCTTCTTGAGCTTCGGGCTTAGCTACCTTTCCCATACGGTGGACCGGACCTGTGACTGCTCACTCAAGCATTAGTTATACCATGCTGACCTTAGTTTCCTGACCTAGGTATCCACATAGGTTGCTTCCAGGGCTTATTCTGTAGGTACCTTGAGTTAGATAAGGATCGGACAACACACAGACTTTATGGAAGATTTTCTCTCCAAAGGGATCTGACCGATTGCGCTGTGAATCCCATGATGATTTTGGAGTTTCATCCTATCTTGGGAGTGTAGATTTTAAACTTGTACAATATTTTACTGGAAACACATTTTTAATAAAAGAATAGAAAAGATACAATGGCTAATACACACATTAGATAGATATTTTTCCTTAGAAACCTAAACCAGGAAAACCAATATATTCTATATTCATTCATTGTCATACATTGTTTACAATACAATGTACATATAGGATCGAACGGCATCCAAAACCCTAATCCAATGACTTGGATTAGTCAACAACCCTAATTCATGAATCAAAAATAGAAAACCATCTGCAAAAAATTGCCCAAAAATGGACACGAAAACTGAGGAAACAAATTTGGGGACACTGCCCCTGAACCCCTGCGTAGGGGGGCTCTACCCCCCTATAACCCCCCTCTTACCCCCCTGTGCACTCGACGCAACGTAGGCACTAGTTCTAGTCATGCAAATAATATAACACATATCCAACATTCTCCCACTTGTTGTTTTCTTTGCATACAGGGGGTTACATGGCTACATAATCAACAATCCAGGGTAGCAATGCACATAGATCCTCTACACCAAGAAAACTTCTCGATGCTCACAGATTTTGTTAATGAATCTGCAACATTCTTCAAAGTGTCCACCTTCATTTCAAAGTGTCCACCTTCATTAGCAACACCTTCTTTTCTTCAACCATGTCTCTCACAAAATGATATTAAACATCAATATGCTTTATCTTTGAATAATAAGTCAAGTTCTTTGCTAGAAAAATTGCACTCTGACTGTCACAATATATTCTTACAGCTTGCTATACCAACCTAATACCTGAACACAATATTTGTAACCATATTGCTTCCTTGCTTGTGTGAGTGGTTTCCATGTATTCAACTTCTGTAATTTAAAGTGCCACTATAGACTGTCTTCTTCTCATCCAACTGATTGCTCCTCCAAACAGGTTTAACACATACCCGCTTGTAGATCTCCTATGATCCAAATCTCTAGCCCAGTCTGCATCCACAAATCCAATTATTTCCAACACTTTTTCCAATCCTGGTCTTCCTTGGTGGCATAATCCATAGCTAGCAGTCCCATGTAAATACCTGAAAACCCTCTTTACTATTGTCCAATGCTCCTTCCTTAGTTTTGGCATATACCTTCTCAAAACACCCACTGCATGTGAAATGTCTGGTCTAGTACAAACCATTGCAAACATTAAACTGCCGAACACACTCTTATATGGAACACAAGACATGTCCTCCTCCTCTTCTTATGTCTTGGGACACTGATCCACATATACCTTTACAACTACATGAATAGGGACCCTGACTGGTTTACATTCATGCATATTATGTTGGAAGGTTTACAGTTGGGAGTAAGCTTGTCATTGATGGCAAGAACAGCGATGGAAAAGATCTGCATGACCAGCAGCGTAGTGATAATGGAAGAGTAAACTCCATTTTAGAATTTCAAATACCGGTAGTTGAAGTGTCGAAACACTTCACCACCGAAGTGGCGAAATCACAAAGTGACGAAATCGCAAGGTGGACGAAATTGCGAAGTNNAATCGCAAGGTGGACGAAATTGCGAAGTGGCGAAATCGTGAAGGTGGATGAAATTGTGAAGCAGCGAAATCACGAAGTGGCGAAATCATGAGAAGATCTGGGCCATAGGATCTGGGGTATCTACAAAGGCTCAATAGTTGTTAGATATGGTGAAGCTGCAAGGCGGATAAGTCCAAAAGTCATCCAACTCCCCAAAACTGTGAAGCAATCTTGGCCATCCATTGGGGACATTCGTGGACCGTTGATCAAGAGGACGCGTGGCGAAATATCGCCAAATTGCTGACTAGAAATTCAAAGGAACGGGGTTCCCTAACTTCTCGAATTCGCGATATGCGAAATCGCAAAATAATCTCAACCATTAGATCGAGGCCAAATATGAACCGTTGATCAGGCACAACGAAGGCTCGTGGAGTTGTGAAGTCCCAATAAAATCTTGACCATTGATCCAAGAGGGACGCATGGCAGAAGATCAGAGCATGTCAAAACTCCATCTTGGTGTTTCCCGTATCGCGACTTGGAGTGACGAGAACCTCCATCACAGGAATCGCAAGATGCAAACTCACGATAAGATTTGGACCATCAGATCACCAAGGGTTCTGGACCATTGATCTAAGCTCCATATCGGAGCTTCACCTATCATGACTTGGAGTGACAAGAACCTCCATATAAGGAACCGTGAGATGTGAATTCACGATAAGATCTGGACCGTCAATTCACCAAGAACGTGGACTGTCAATCTGAGCTCCATCTCGGAGTTTCACCTATCGCGACTTGGAGTGACGAGAACCTCCATCTAAGGAACAGTGAGATGTGAGATCATGATAAGATGTGTATTGTTGGATCTATGGAGATTTCAACCATCAATTAGACTCGATGAAGTTTATAAACTCGTGAAATATGAAGCACCTTTTTGGCACAGCCTGTGGTCACCGTCGATGGTCACGAGAAGGGAAGGAGTCAGTTCAGATAAGCTCCATTTCGGGGTTTCGAGGATCGCGACTTGGAGAGTCGAGATGCCTCATCTCCAGATTCACAAAATGAGAAATCATGAAAGCACTTTATGCATAAGTGCATGGTCTCAGCTGGGGGTCACACCATCGAAGAGCTAAAGAGAAGAGTATGTGCAGAAAAGCTTCCTTTCAACGTTTTGGGGATCGCAACTTGGAAAGTTGAGAAACTTCATAATGGAATTAATGAAAAGGCGAAATGTGAAATCGTGAAAAGCATGTGCTTGGTCATAGCCATGGTCATATAAAGGAAGGAGCCAGCATAGGAAATCTTTGTTTCAGAGTTTCCGAACTTGTGACATGGAGACTCAAGATGTCTCATTGCAGAATCTCTGAATTGTGAAAGTGCGAAACGGGTAAATAATGCAAGAACTCATCAGAGTTAATCCAACGATGGAGGTGAACATGAGCACGATCAGAGGGCTAATGTTGATCCTCACAGTGTAACTGCTAGAAACCATTGATGGTTTCTACCAGAGGATGCAAAGAGACTTTTGTGTGATTTCGAGAGGAGCTGAAGAGTTACATGGAATCTACCAGTGGAATGAAGATGAGTCATGGAGGAAATTGATAGCTGGTTGAGGGTTGGAGCTCATAACTAAAATAGAAAGGATGAGCTCGACTGTAATAGAGAAGACAAAGAGTATCAACTGCCAGAGAGAAAAGGGAATCTCAGCATAACACCTAGTGATGATAGACACAGGGGTTGAACTGCCAGAGAAGCTGAAGAGTCATGATGATGATCACTCAGAGCACTTGAGGTGTGGAGGAGATTGGCATGGTATGAGCATACAGAGGAATGGTGAATACTGCATGCACAAGATGCACAGAAGCTATATATACATGGTGTTAACTCCCAAAATAGCACCATCATTTTGGTTGGGTTTTACGGTGGATAGCATAGCTATTGATGGTTTCCTCAATTCATTGTTGAGTCTTTTAGTCGCAAAATTTTAGATTTTGGTTTGACTTAATTTTGGATTGTAAAGTCTTCTTTTTCGAAATTGTCATTTTTCACTTTCCACAGCTAACTTGTTTTCAAAGGTTCATTGTGCGCTGTGGAAAGTGCCCACTTTCAGCAGCTAAGGAGATCGTTTCATCAGTTGGCGCGCTGTTGAAAGTGTCAAATCTTAAAAGGTTCTTAAATCAGTTCCCTAGTGGCGCGCTGTCAAAGATACATGCTTTCAACAGCTAAGGAGGGTCTTCTACAAAGTGGCGCGCTATGGAAAGTGCATACTTTCCGCAGCTAACAGGGGATTACAAAGAGGCGTGCTGAGGAAAGTCAACAGCTAATAGAGGCTGTACTCCTGGGTTGGCAACATCAAATCAAATCTCTGTTTCCATATCAAACACTGTTCACAAAGGATCGTTTAGGATTTTTGATTTGCAAATGGAAAAATGATACTTAAACTTGAAGGGAACTTTTAAATCCCTTCCTGAGCTCCAAATTATGATCTGACAACACCATTGGAAAGATGAGATTCTGTAGATGTCGATCGACTATTTACATGTGAAAAATGGATTTTTTATGACCGAGAAATTCAATTTTGAAAATCTGTCCGCTTTCAACAGCACAGAAGGCATAATTTTTGACCCGTTTGCTGTGGAAAGCCTGTAAACGGCTAGAATGTTATGATTTTCGCCCAGATTTGAAAATTTCGAATTAAAAGCAGATGAAACCATTGGGATTAGACAGGTGGTGGATTATTTCATCAAATCCAAAGGCTATTTTGGGAAGGACAAGTCAAAAGAGGAGTCTTTAGTCAAGTTTGGTCATTTTTGAAGGCAGAATTTTAGGAATGAATGCAACAGCTCATCAAATTCGAATTTGTAATCTTATGGAGGAGCCTTGGAAGGCTAGTCATCACTTCACCAACTGTTCAAACATATTTTAGGGATCAGCTCATAGAGATTATCCTTCTTTTTGGGTGTTATCCCTATCTTTTTGTAAATTGGTTTTCTTTACTATTTTTAGTATAACCAGATCCATGATTTGAGGATCTGAAGACTGTTTGTAAAGGATATAAAGCCTAATAACTCAGACAGAGAGAGGGTTGAATCTTGGAGAAAATTTCAGTCTATGTTTTGGTCACTTATCTTAATACAAAATCACAGTTTTCTTTTGCTGCTGTAAACAGATTTTCATCCATCTTATTTCTGTACTCTGTTTAAATTAGTTCAGCTTATGCTCATGATTTAAATGGAGGAACTTCTCATTTCTTAGTGTGACCCTGCATTATTTATGTATTTGGTTGTATAAACCCTGCATTCCAATGTATTTGGTTGTCTAAGCAATATTCTTCATACCTTTTCTGTTATTGGCATCTGATTTACAGTTTCTAAAAGCACTGGTTCATTAAGCTATTTGGATAAGTTATCTCTTCATTGTGCTATCTTAGTATCCCATTGATCCACCTACTGAAAAGTATTCAATTCTTAAGTTACCAGGCATACTTAGCATACAACCCTAAGTAGTTTCCTGGAGTGATAACACATGGTACAGAGAAGAGATGTCATTGTTATTGGAGTTGTTGTGGTTGCAGTTGTTGAAGGTGATTCATGCATGAAGGAGGAGGGAAGTGCAGTAGCTGAATTGAATAGAAGAGGAACTGTGCAGTGAATGGACATGGTGCACAGAGCATAAAAGGCAGAAGAATAGACAGCGCAAGTCAGGTGTGCAGGAAGGCAATGAGGCAGACAGAGCAACGAAATGCAGTAGAACAGTGATGACACTGGTAAGTTGTTATTGAACACTATATCACTGTAATAGGTTTCAGTATTTCATATTCATAATCTAGGGTGGTAGGGAGGTGCTAGGGAGGATTGTTGTCCTCAGAGGTTCAAGTGGGTGCTTGAACATAGGGAGTTGTAGCTTCCTACTAGTCGATGCTAGAGAAACCAGGGAGTTGGTGCTTCCTTCTAGTTGGTGCTAGAGAAACCAGGGAGTTGGTGCTTTCTTCTAGTGGGTGCTAGAGAAAAACAAAGAGTTGGTGCTCTTAGCAAGTTGTATCCTGTAAAACAAAGGTTGTAGCCTCACAGTGAGTTGGTTCTCACGTGTATGATAATGTAAAGAATGTAAATAATACTTATCATATAAAGAAGAAGAGGTTTTTACCCTGTATGGGTTTCCTTGGGAAATATCTGTCTCCGTGTTTCTCATATATGTGACTGATGTTGAATGTGCCATTGTTTATTTCCCTGAATTATTGTGATCATCATTGAGTGCCTTATAAATATTTTAAAAGAAGCATAATTGTTTAAGCTCAGGGACAACTGATTCACCCCCCCTCTCAGTTATTCAACATATTAAACCTCTACAATATTGTCTCCATATATTTTCTCTAATTTAACCAGAGTTTCTTGTTTTTCTGATCTCTTTTAATTTCCATGCCCAAAATGAAATTTGCAGCACCAAGATCCTTCATGTCAAATTTAGAGGACGATTGAGTTTTCACATCCTGGATAATCTCCTCGTTGTTTCCTATCAGCAACATGTCATCCACATACAACACCAAATAAATCAAATGATCACCAATTAATTTAAAATACACACAATGATCCTCTTTGCTTCTTGTGAAGCCAACTCCCAACATGTAAGTATCAATTTTTTTATACCACGTCCTTGGTGATTGTTTTAAACCATACAAGGACTTTTTCAGCTTGCATACCAGCTCCTTCTTTCCCTTCACAACAAATCCTTCTTGTTTCTTCATGTAGATTTCTTCTTCCAGATCCTGATGTAGGAATGTTGTCTCCACATCCATCTATTCTACTTCAAAATCAAATGCAGCAGCAACTGATAACATAAATCTAATAGAAGTTAACTTGGAAACGGGAGAAAAAATCTCACCAAAATCAATTCCCTCAACCTGGGAATAACCATTTTCTACTAACGGAGCTTTCTATTTATCCACTTTGCCTTATGCATTCAGCTTCTTTTTAAATACCCATTTTTTTCCAATGGTATTTCTTCCAGCCGACAACTCCACTAGATCCCAAGCTTCATTCTTATCCAAGGATGTCATTTCTTCAACCATGGCCTTTTTCCACAGTTTTCCATCCTCTTAATCCATTGCCTCCCTAATAGTTCTAGGATCATCATCAGTAATAGACAAAGCAAAATTTGAATGGAAATAAGATGGAGTATACCTTTCTGGTAACCTTTTTTCTCGCACCGATATCCTCAATACTAGAGTATGAGGATCTTCTTATTCTGATTCATGTTCTTCTGTAGAGTCTGATTCATCATCCTTTGGCTCAAACTCTATTTACTCTGGTTCTTCTCTACTTGGTAGGACTTCTTGTTTGACAACATCCTTCATTTCTATAAATACCACATCTCGACTATACACGACCTTCTTAGTTTCTGGATTCCAAAGATTATAACCTTTAAGACCATCTTTATACCCAATAAAGATTCATTTTTCAGCCTCCTTATCTAGCTTACTCATGTTTTCCTTTGGAAAATGAACATAGGCCTCATAGCCAAATACCTTGAGATGTGTGAGAGAAGGTTTCTTACTATTCCATACCTCTTGTGGAGTCTTGTCATCCAGTGCTGATGAGGGTGATTTGTTGACCAAGTAACATGCAATACCCATTGTCCCTGCCAAGAATTCTTGCCCTAACTCGACACCACTATGTTGGTTGTGAAGCCTAATTATCTTCTTGATTTAGAGGCCTTTGTTTTCAGCCATGTTTATACCCCATGAATACTTTACACCCTGAAAGAATGTACACTCCTCCACGCGGGGTAGTGTAGGGGGGGTTTTCCTCTCTTGTAGGATCTGAGGGGGCCATCCCCATGGCTAGGGGGTTCGGGAGCAAGTAGTCCCTCGAAGAAAAAAATGCCTTGTAAATGTATATTGTAATTTCATAGTAAATCTAGACCATTCAGTATAAGGTTGCAGATCTGACAGTATAATTTATGTTAGGTTGTTTTTCCCTAGAAGGAAACCTCTTTTATGAGGGAAATGTATTGCGGCTATGTATCTTTGTGAATATTGTATTCTGAGTGAGGAGACTATGAGAGAAAGAAGAGGAAGTTACAGTGGGTGTGTTGTAGGTTGTATCCCTTCATTTGTTGGATAATAATAAAGGAAGGACCTGGCAATTTCTCTGATGGATGTAGCCCACACTGGGTGAACCACGTATATCTGTGTCTCTATTGTATTGTGTATCTTTTGTGTTTTATTTCTGCATTTATTTTATTTTATTGCTCCGCGATACTGTTTTTCTAACAACTGGTATCAGAGTTAAAGGTAACTTGCAGGAAAAGAGGGTTCCTGGTTCGAGTGTGAGCAATGGTGGAAGATGGAAAGTTTAGGGTCAAGAAATTTAACGGCCAAAACTATGAGTTATGGAAGATATAGATGGAAGATTATTTACATCAGAAGGATCTATTCCTACCATTGGGTGGAATAGAAAAGAAGTCACTAGCCATGAAGGATGAGGAATGGGAGGTTCTTAACATAAAAGCACTAGGAATGATACAGTTGAGCCTAAAAGCGTCGGTGGCTTTCAATATTTCGAAAGAAAAGACAACAAAGGAGTTGATGGATGCATTGGATAAACTGTATGAAAAACCATCGACGTCCAATAAGGTATTTCTAATGGAGATATTATTTAATATGAATATGTCAGGAGGCGGGTCTATTGCAGATCATTTAAATGAATTTAATACGGTTACTAATCAACTAATTTCTATAAAAGTTGACTTTGATGATGAGGTCAAGGCTCTTCTATTCATGTGCTCAATGCCAGAAAGTTGGAATGGCTTGTTCATGGTTGTAAGTAACTCTATCTCTGGTTCAAACACTCTAAATTTTGATGATGTTGTTGGTGTTATCCTTAGCGAGGAAATGCGATGGAAAAGGGCAGGTGAGACATCAAGTAATGCATTAAACATGGAGAACAGGAGAAGACAAAAGGATAGAGGAAAGGGCTTAGGGAACTGTGGGAATTCAAGGAAGGTAAGATCAAAATAGAGACTGGGAAAGATAGAGTGTCAGAATTGTGGGAAGAAAGGACATCTGAAGAAAGACTGTAGAGCTCCAAAGAAACAAAGAGCTGGACAACAGGATAAAAATCAAGAAGCAAATGTAACAGATGATGTGTTACAAGATGCTTTGATTCTTTTTGTATATAATGTTTTTGAGTCTTGGGTAGTATATTCAAGGGCTTCATTTCATGCCACACCGCATATGAAACATTTTTTAGATTATGTTCAAGGTGATTTTGGACAAGTTCATTTGGGTGATGATGTACCATGCAAAATTGTTTTAATGGGAAAGGTAAAAATAAAGCAAAGGAATGGAAACCAATGGTTGTTCAAAGAGGTAAGACATGTTCTGGATCTAAGAAAAAATATAATTTAAACAGGGCAATTGGCAAGTGAAGATTATATGTCCATATTTACAGATAAGGTGTGGAAGGTCACCAAAGGATCATTGGTGATAGCAAAAGGAGAGAAGGTAGGTACATTGTATTTATGTACTGGTAATATTGAATCTTCTATCTCTTTAGCTTCTACAAGAGTGGATACAGCATTGTGGGATCATAGGCTTGGACACATAAGTGAGAAGGGAATGCAGATACTTCACAAAAATTTGTTGCTAGATCTTAAACAAATTGATTTGGATTTCTGTGAGCATTGTGTTTATGGAAAACAGAAAAGGGTCATATTTCTCAGATTCGGTGAAGAAAACAAGAGTGAAAGGTTAAAGCTTGTGCATACAGATGTATAGGGACCATCTCAGGTATCATCTCTTGGTGGCTCTCGTTATTATGTTACTTTTATTGATTATGCAACTAGAAAAACTTGGGTTTATTGCATTCGACAAAAATCCAATGTTTTTGATACTTTTAAGAAATGGAAAGATTTGGTTGAGAATGAGACAGGAAAAAGGTTGAAGTGTCTTGGATCAGACAATGGAGGTGAATATTGCAGCAAGGAGTTTAATGATTACTATTCATACCATGGGATTCGTAGAGAGAAGATAGTTCTAGGAACACCATAAGAAAATGGTGTCAGAAAGAATGAACAGGACAATCATGGAGCATGCAAGGAGTATGAGATTGCATGTTGGTTTTCCCTTACAGTTATGGGAAGATGTTGTAGATATTGTTGTTTCCTTAATAAATAGAGGACCTTCAAGCTCTTTGGATGGTGGAATTCCAGAGGAGGCATGGACTGGTAAAAAGGTAAACTATTCTTTTTTGAAGACTTTCGGTTGTGAAGTATTTGTCCATATTCATAAAGAAAATAAAACAAAGCTTGAGGAAAAATCCAAGAAGTGTACCTTTATTGGATACGGTGTTAATGATTTTGGTTATCGCTTATGGGATTATGAAAATAACATAATCATTAGGAGTAGAGATGTCATATTCAATGAGAAGGTCATGTACAAAGATCAGTTGCAGGGAAAGAAACAAGAAAAAAGAAAAACCAGAATACACGGTGCTTGATGAAATCACTGGAAAAAAAAATTCCAAAGGTACTAGAAAATCAAAATGTACAACAACAGGAGAAACAGGTACCTCAAACTCTTGCAAGTGTTGTTAAAATATCTACCAGGTTAAGTAGACCCCATGAACGATACTCTCCTTGATTGTATTATTTATTGTTGATTGATTCTGGTGAACCAGAATGTTATGAAGAGGCAATGCAAGTAGACACTAAAAAGAAGTGGGAGAAAGGCATGAAAGAAGAAATAGATTCCCTAGTAAATAACCAGACTTGGGATTTGGTTCAGTTGGCTGGAGAAAAAAGAGCATTGCAAAATAAATGGGTTTACAAGTTGAAGGAAGAAAATGGAGGCAAAAAGAAGTACAAGGCTAGACTTGTGAAAAACAAGAATACACAGTGCTTGATGAGATCACTGAAAAGGAAATTCCAAAGGAACCTGAAAATCAAAATATACAACAGCAGGAGCAGCAGGTACCTCAAACACCTGCAAGAGTTGTTAGAAGATCTATCAGGTTAAGTATACCCCCTGAACGATACTCTCCTTCATTATATTATTTATTGTTGACTGATTCTGGTGAACCAAAATGTTATGAAGAGGCAATGCAGATAGACACCAAAAAGAAGTGGGGGCAAGGCATGAAATAGGAAATGTTTTCCTTGAAAATAACCAGACTTGGGACTTGGTTCAGTTGCCTATGGGAAAAAGAGCATTGCAGAATAAATGGGTTTACAACTTGAAGGAAGAAGATGGAGGAGAAAAGCGGTACAAGTCTAGACTTGTTGTAAAGGGGTTTGCACAAAAGAAAGGTATAGATTTTGATGAAATATTTTCTCCTGTTGTTAAAATGAATTCAATTAGAACTATTTTAAGTCTTGTGGCAGTAGAAGATTTGCATCTTGAACAGTTAGATGTAAAAACAGCTTTTGTCCATGGGGATTTGGAGGAAGAGATTTATATGCAGCAGCTACAGGGGTATGAGATCAAAGGGAAGGAGAATTTGGTATGCAGGTTGAAGAAGAGCTTGTATGGCCTAAAGCAAGCTCCAAGGTAGTGGTATTTGAAGTTTGACAGGTTTATGACAGAACAGGGTTATAGTAGTTGTCATTCTGATCACTGTGTTTATTTTAAAAAGCTAGAAAATGGAAGCTTTATTATCTTGCTATTAAATGGAAGCTTTATTATCTTGCTATTGTATGTAGATGACATGCTTGTTGCAGGGTCTAATATGTAGGATATAAATGTGCTCAAG
>CBVK0100364710.1:0-12537 GCA_900067695.1 Picea abies
GGGGGGGGGAAGTCCAAGTGGTTACTTAATTCCAAGAATTACATAAACCCGTCCTTGTTTTGTTTGGGGGGATCTCACTCCCGTTATCATTATGGTTCTTCTTCTAGTTTCTTTTCTCCTCCCATTCACTCACCCGCTCATTGTTCGAGACATCCCCTTACCATTTCGTTCATGAATTCTGTTCACTCTCAGTTTGGGTTCATTCTACCACCCACTCATATTTCCTCATTTGTGTATTGGCTTGGGAAAGGAAAAATGAATAGTTGAAGGGAAACCATGGTATCATTGGCTATAGAGACTGCTAGTGTATTCTATCCATGAGTCAAGACATTCATGTCTAATATGCTTTGGACTAGGCTTAGTTTTTCTCACAGTTGCGAGTCCTGAGAGTCCCAGCATGGAGATTCTGGACCAACTGCACTAGTTGCGAGTCCTGAGAGTCCCAGCATGGAGATTCTGGACCAACTGCACTGGTGCCTTGGAAGGAGAAGGATATTATGATGAATTGTGTGGCAACGAAGGGGTTCCATTCTCTTGGGTTGTGTAGGCTGGGTAGAAGAGAGTGGGGTACTTGGATTGTTGTGGGTGCTGAGAAGCTTGTGAGAGCTCGAGTGCTGACTAGTTTGGGAAGCCGAGTGACACTCTATAACCGTCCTTATGGATTCATAGCCCTAACTTGGGGGTGACATCGCTGCTGAGACTTGGAACAACAATGTCTATGATTGGGTGGAACGTCCTTGGTCTGTTGGAACAACAATGTCTATGGTTAGGTGGAACGTCCTTGGTCTGCAACCAGTTGGTGTCTTGTTTTCAGAAAAGATAAGTGCTCTATGTTATGGTTAATTACATGTGTATATTTATTTTCGCTGTGTATTTAATTATCCATGAATTTCTCATCTATAATATGTATGCTTGCTAGTTATTGTTGTGAATGTCTTGTGGTTCATTTATTTTATGTTTAGCATGAATCTTGATCATTGCATGTGAATATTTCATGAATCCTTGTTATTTAAAGTTAGATCAAAGGCCGAATTAGTCCATAAGGGGACTTGAAGTTAGTGTGCTCAGTCTAGGGGTGGCTGGGTATGTTACAATTCTTCATATTGATACCTTTTCAACGAGGTATCATGGGGTCAATTCTGACACCTGCAACTCAAGATATGTCCATTTGGAAATCGATGCTAAGAATCCCTTGATCTGCCTATGGGTGAATTTGGGCCATTGATATTTAACTTGAAAATAAAAATCTCGCATGCATAAGGAAATCCAAAATTGAAATGTTTAAATAGTTTTAACCCCTTTATCTAATTTGTATAAGAACCTAGAGGTGACATAGGACCTAGGGATTGTATTGTAATTTTGGCTAATTGCCATCCTAAAATTAAGAAAAAAAAATAATTAAATTAACCTACATGAAAATCAAACAATAAAATCCCCCCTCCCAAATAATAAATATATACACAAAAATGATAAACATATACATCTGAACCAACAAATAATATAATAGTAAAAAATAAATACAATCCAAAATCTAGCTATGCAAATCCAATGTTCATTGGACTTGGATGGTCAGGATGGTAAAAAATCATGCTCAGAATATAGATCTCTGATGGACTAAGTCTTACTATGATGGCTAAAAAATATTAAAATAATAATACTTCCCATGATATAATTCCCCCCAAAATAAATATTAAAATAATACCCTTTCAGATGGTATGCATGTTCGATGGCTCATGGGGTCTCGTGGTCAGAAGGTGAAGGTAAGTCTGGGTAAACTCTTCAATGGTACCTTTTCGATAGCTAGGCTTCAAAATAATATTAAAATAATGTAATGTGGTGGTAAATCCCGATGGGGAATCTTAAGCCTAAGTCTTAATATATAGTATTAAAATAATATTGCATTCCGAAAGCCTAAGTCTTGGGTTATGATAATAAAAATTGCAAAATTGCAAAATTGCAATGTCATTCCAAGGCACTCAAAAGGGGAGGAGGGGATTCCTAGAAATAAGGAAGATTTCCTTAACAATAATATCCCATGGAATTTACCAATGGGGGAGAAACCTTGGGAGAAGTCTCATGAAATATTACGTTGAATTTTAATGAGTGAGGGAAAAAAATGAAAAAGATAAATTACAAACTAAATTAAATAAGAAAGACAAAATGAAGATATACAACCTAGGACTTAGGGGATAAATGGAAAAATAAAATGAAAATGAAAATGAAAATGAAATAGAATATGTATATATACATAAAAATCAAAAGTGAATTGTTTCTAATTTTATGGGAGGAATGCACATATTATACATTAGGGTTTTATGCAAAACACACCATGTAAAAACATTTTTAACCCATGTAAAAACATTCTAAAGTGGACTTGATTTTCCCCATGTAAAAATAAATATCTAGTGTAACTTTAGGGAAAACCATGGGGAATTAAAAACCATGGGCAATTACCTTGTGCAATCAAACCATGTAGTTTTGAAAAACCAATGAAAAAATACAAAAGGAAATAAATACATACAAAAATAAAATAAAAAATTATATATATATTTCCGTAGAAAAAAACTTAAATTTTATTTCATTCTAGGAGAAAATAAATTTACATTTTGTAGACTACATGTCCCCATGTATTTTTCCCAAAAGAAGAAAGAAATATTGCTTTGCCTTCCGAAGAGAAAAACAACTACAAAATTTGGTCCAAAAGACCATAAAATCCAAAACAATTCACTAACTATGTTTTCCCAACTAGAGAGATCTTCATTCAAACCATATCTAGAATACATTCACCAAGCATATATATAATATATATTAGTCCCTAGGAAGAGGTCGAACAAAAATAAATAGAGCTGACAATATACTAGTCACAAAAAGCATCATAATATATGTTTGCAAAACATAAACAAGGAGCAACACTTTGCTATAATGAAAGATCCGTGCAACTAGGAGGGTCTATGGAAGTCTTGTGGTAGAATTCATGTTGTGAATCATCTTTTAATTCTTTGATTATCCATTTCCCATAATCCAGTTGTAGGCCTTCTTTAGAGAGTGATTTTTCCTCCGAGTTACATTCCTTGTATACATGCCGCACAAAGAAGGAATCAAAAGTGTCCAGAATTTTGTAAACTTATTCAAGAAAAGGAAGCAATATAATGTTATGATATGTCTATGATTTTCTAGTCCAATTTATGACAATCATGGAATCTCCAAAAATCTAAAGGGATTTCACTCCTTTCCCCCTGTGAACAATAGTAAATTTTTTAGTGCCATAAGATCAACATAATTGTTTGTGCCTGGACCCAACCCCATTTTGAGTTTAAAGGAGTGACTAAGCGAGAGATGTAATATGAATCCCCCACACAACATTGGTTATTGTTTTGTGATGCCCTGTAAAAAAATTCCCATAGGCTTGAGAAGCCCACCTATTCTTCCTGAATGTTTCACCTAGACACATATCCTTTTTCCCGAGGAAAATGTGATAATATACCAAGGCCCTAGGCTGCTATGATATCAGGTAGGGTATTCTTATCTTGAAAAATTACGGAGTTCCTAGCTATCCGTGTGCCCCAATTCATGATCAAAGGTAGAGCCTTTATACATCGATTCGTGGGATGAGAGAGCCATGCCTTCCACACCTCTTCAATTGATTGAACTTTCCACATACATGGTTTCCCCAAAGCTTGAGAGAACTCTTCCCAAATTTGTTTTACAAAGGGATAAACAATGAAGAGATGTGTCACTGATTCTTCATTGGATTTGCGTAAAGAAAACCATCCCGAACCCTCCAGATTTCTTGGTTTCATTATGTCCCAAGTGGGAATATTGTTCACATAAAAATGTGAGCTTTTAGAGGGAATTTTATCTTCCATAATCCCCTCCACCACTAAGAGGGCTCCCTCTAATGAAGGTCTATGTTGAGCTGAGAATATCCTAATTTTGGGGTGTAAACCCTATGTGGAGCATTTTTCCATACCATTTCATCTTCCATTTCTTTTGTTTGGATATGTGCATCCTTAAGATATATTATGTATATGGCTCAATGATCGTAGAAATCCTCCGCCAGACCAATCTGCCCCAATTCTTTCCATTCTTGTCTACATATGGAAGAACAATCTAGGTACACCATTTGGTTGATATAATGAAAATAAATTGTATTTAATTGATGAAACAGATCCACAAGGAGGATGTGATTAATCCCACTGCCAGGTCATGGATCAAATCCAATTACAACCTTTGTGCCTTTCCCTATTCACCATGCTATGCCATCTCCAATAACTAGAAAATAATTAATGAGTGCTTTCCGAATAATTGTGCAATTTGATCTTCATTTGGTTGGGATTTGAATCCATTCCTCCACCAAATTTGGGTGGATACATTTTTGGCTGACCACCTTCATCCACAATTTTTTTGTAGTGATCAACTTCTAGCTTGATTTGGACGACAAAGCCTCGAAGAATAGGAAAATGTTTTTTAAATGCCATCCTCCGAGAATTTTCGAAGCTACCAAAGATTCCCATTTTACCCAAGGAAAAACATAGCGATCCTGAGATTCTTCCCATAATAATTTGAAGCAAATCCTCCTAACTTTTTCCAAAACACCTTTAGGGATCCAAGCTAGTGACATCTAATATATTGGGATAACTTCTAGCACTGATTTAACCAAAACCAACCTACCTGCTCAAGAGATCCATTTGAAACTCCAAGCTTTTAACCTTTTTTTCCAATTTGGCTAATAGCCATAGCCAATATTCTTTCTTGTATCTATTTGGCTTCAGTTGAAAACCAAAATATATTAAGACTACATCAAGGTCTTTCTGTTCATAGGGAAAAACATATTTGTAGCTTTGCATCTCCTCTGCCTCCATGTTATGAACTGATAAAGTGGATTTTCGCTCATTTATTTGCATACCCGTTACTCGACCAAAGAGGTCCAATATATTAGACATTTTTTTCACATCTCCCCTTAGGCCATTGCATAAAATCAGGACATAATCTACAAAAAGGATATGAATAACCTTTTAAGTTGGGGTAATAGAGATACCTTGAAATTCCCCATGAATTTTTTCCTCTTCCATAGCCCTTCTAATTCCTTCTGTGACCATAAAAACTAAAATAGGTGATAAAGGACACCCCTTTCTAAGTCCTTGCTCAACATTAAAAACAAGAGAGGTTGCCCCATTTATAAGAACCGAAAAGGAGACAATCGTTAAACAATACATCGCCCAATTGATGAAAGGAACCTCAAATCCCAAGTGGGTTAAGAGGAGATTGATATAGAGACAACTTACTTGGTCATAAGCCTTTGATAAGTCGATCTTTAGAACCACTCCTTTGGATTTTCATGTTTTTATACTATGCATTACTTCTTTATCCACCCCAATAGCTTCATGTATCTGTCTTCCTTCCAGAAAACCAACTTGTTCTCTGGATATTTTGTCTAAGAGGATAGACTAGATTCTTCTGGCTGTTACTTTTGACACCAATTTATAGATGCATATGCATAACGAAATTGGTCAGAACACTTCCAAGGATTTTGGGTCGTCTGATTTGGGTATCAGAGCTATGGAGGTGGCGTTAAGAGGAGAATTCATATGGCCTTATGAACTTGTTTCCTCCACTACTTTCAGAATGTCTGGTCCAATTAAATCATAGATTCATAAGAAGAATTTGATAGTCCATCCATCAGGACCAGAGATTTTGTCCTTCTGAAAACTGTGTAAAACCTCTTTGAGCTCCTCTTCCGATATCTCATCCATAAGGGCTCTATTATCATATTCATTAACAAACCTTGGAAATAAAAGGGCTAACCTGACAATGTCGGGAATGGATACCCTCACATCTTCTTTAAACAGGTTTTGATAATGACACTTTCCAAGATGGGCCTACCCTTCAAAAGAGGAAACTAATCTTCCATCGGGTCCATAAAGACTCCAAATAGTATTTGAAAACTTCCTTCCCTTTAAATACACCTGAAAGAATTTTTATTTTCATCCCCATATTCCAGACATATGGCATGAATTTTTAAGAACCACACTACCTCTCTGTCATCCAACAATTTCCTTCTTCTCTTTTCCAAGTTCTGCAAAACTTCTTTTGATTTTGGAGTAACGAAACCCCCGCCTTCTAAATCATAGACCAACTGAGGAGTTGCTTCGATATCGATTAAGTCCTGCTCATCCCACTGCCTCTTAGAGAGAGCCCATTCTATTATTTCCTTTTTGACTTGTTTTAAATTTTCTACAAACTGTACCCCTGCCGGTTCCCATGAGCTATGATAAAAGGGGATCCAATGTTTGACTAAAGAGAGAAAGCTATCCTCCTTTAACTAGTCCGAATTGAACTTGAACAGACTGGTCAATTTTTTTATTCCTAATGCAACTTCCAGATAAATTAGAATGTGATCAGACTCACCTCCACTTCCTACCCATTGCCTTATCTGAGTAGAGTTCTCCAAAAGTTTTTATGAGATCATAAATCAATCAATTCTTTTTTCTATTTGTTCCTCCCCTACCATCTTAATTCTCAAAGTAGGGATTAGCTTTGCTGGAGAAACATCAATCAGATTCTTTCCCATCATGACGAGTGAGAAGAAATCCAAGAGTGGATATGGTCTCTCCCCAGGGCCCCAAATTTCAGTAGCTCGCAAAGAAAAAAATAGATCTCCTCCCCAAATGAGTCCTTCATTGTTCATAAAGGATTTCTGAAGTAAAGCTTCCTAGTAGGGAAATCAGTCTTGGTAAGGGCCATGAATATTTACAATTGAGAGATCCATTCCCAACTCTTCTGAAAAAATATTCACTCCAAGGCCTAATTCAAAACCCTAAGAATTTAAAACCTTTATGTTTATGGTGTTCCACCCAATTGCCAAACCCCCATATTGACCTCTAGCATCAACACCAAAAAAACTCCAGTTCTTAAATAGGGACTCCAAAAGAGATATGACTAGTGCTTCTCCTCCCATAGTTTCCCGGAGGAGGATGATATCAGGCTGGCTTGACTCCACCAACCTATGGAGAGTAGATTTGTTTGAGCTTGCACATAATAGAGAAAAAAATGGATAAGGGGATCGATTCAAGCAAGTTAAGAAGTCACATGTCTCATTGACTAGTGCTTCTCCTCCCATAGTTTCCCGGAGGAGGATGATATCAGGCTGGCTTGACTCCACCAACCTATGGAGAGTAGATTTGTTTGAGCTTGCACATAATAGAGAAAAAAATGGATAAGGGGATCGATTCAAGCAAGTTAAGAAGTCACATGTCTCATTATGAGAGAATACAAATAATAAGTGTTGACATGCATCACCATCACTCTCCAAGGAATTCAATTAGGAGAGTACAAAGTAGTTCAAGTCCATATTCTGTCAAAAATCATAAGAGGAGATCTGGGGTAGATGAGATACAAGGTGAAATGAATAATATCAAGCCTCCTACCTTTGATGGTGAGCACAAGAAAAATGAGGATACAAAGACCTAGTTGTTGGGAATGAGGAAGTACTTTCAATTATATAATTACTCTTCACAGGCATAAGGGAGACTTTCCATATATCAACTCAAAGGAAAAGCATCAATGTGGTGGGGCCAATTTGTGCAAATGCAACACATTGATGAGAATAAGGTTACTTGGAGGGAATTCAAAAGTTATTTTCGAAATAAATAGTTAACCAAATGTTACTATGATAAAGAAATGAAGGATTTATCTGAACTCAAGCTTGGGATTATGATCATAGATGAGTATGAAAGGATATTCTTAGAGCTTCTGAAATATGTTGCTTTCATCAAGGATGAACATGTCAAGATTCAGAGGTACATGAGTGGACTGCCATCAATTTTCAATAATAAGATATAGTATGATGATCCCATGACATTGGAGGAAACCATAAGGAGAGCTAAATGCCTCTATGATCAACATAGGGAGGAAACCATAAGGAGAGCTAAATGCCTCTATGATCAACATAGAGGAACACCAACTTTCCAAAAGGATTTGCAAAACAAGAAGAAAGTAAATATGTAAAAAAAGAAGGGGACTAAGCCACCATTCTTCAGAAATAATTCTCAGAGACAACCAACTCCTAAGGAGCCCAGAATAACAGAAACAATAAGACAAAGACTATTGGAGCAGGAAATTTTGGGGTTCAATACAATAAATGAGGCAGAAGGGACTAAGGAAGAATCACACACTAGGAAAGAAGGGAAATAAGTATGACAAAGGGAAAAGGATGTAGCGCACCATGAATTAAGGAAGATCAACATAGATTCACAGCAAGGAACGATTAGATCGAAGACCAACCGCATGGAAGGAAGTTAGAAAGTGGAAAAGTTGAGTCCACTTAGAATTAGGGTTTTGAATCATGATTTAAGTGTATTTACCCACCTTTTGTAGTATAAATAGAGGATGTATGAGGTAGCTAATAGGGATTCGAGGATATCTCTATCTGGAGTTTTGGCGAGTTTGAGTTCAATTTTGAATATGTTTTGAGTCGAAGTACTAGTTATGAGAGCTGTGGAGCTTGGTGTGACACTGGTCAACCTCGTGGACCATTATTAAACCTATGATGTAATGCACACAACTCTATTTTGATGAAGAATAATAAAAATTAGAATATATTTGTGGAGGTATCTCAGGGGGGTGAACCACGGTAAAATCATGTGTTGTGATGTGTTTGGATGATGTTTTGTTGTTTCTGCAATTATGAATGAATGATGAATGACTATAATAGTATTTTGTAGTGCACGATACTGATAATGCAAAATGCAATAACTGTTATATCTAGATGAATGATATAATGAAGTATATAACATGATGCATGTGAAAGTAGAAGAAGTAGAACATCCCCAATCCCTTCCATGACTTTAGACACTTGGGTTATGCAGTCACCCATAAGCCATCTCGGGTGAGACTGTGTTGTGCAGTCTGTGCGTGGTGTAACCTTCTGGTTTACCAGAAGGGATGATGGTTTCTAGATTTTTGTTGGAGAACTAAGGTAGAACCTGGGTCAGCCCACACATCCAACAAAGACCAAGGAAAGAACCATTTAAGTGTTGGGGTTGTGAGGGAGACCACATGTATAGAGATTTCCCTCATAGAGACGAAAAAGTGAGGACTGCTCATAATGTACAACAAGATGATATAATGGAGGATATGGGAATAAATGTACCAAGGATTTATGCATCCCTGGATAATAAGAAAGCTGAGTTTCAGTCCCACATGATTAAAGTGGAAGGTAATATTAATGATCAACCCATTTCTATTTTAATTGATTCAGGAGCTAGTCATAGTGATCTAGATCCTAAGATGGTGGAAAGATTTCAATTTCCAAGAAGCAAGCTTGGGAAACCTTGGTTGCTGCAACTAGCTACAGGAGATAAAAGGAAAATTAATGAGATGGTTAAGGTATGTCCAATGGACATGAATGGGATGAGCACAAGGGAACATTTGAACATCATACCTTTGGGTTCCTATGATTGTATCATTGGTATGGATGGGTTAGAAAAAAATCACGTTGTCCTAGATTGTTATAATAAGGCATTTACTTGCTTGGATGAGGAAGGAAACTTGAGATCAATTATAATAAGGCATTTACTTGCTTGGATGAGGAAGGAAACTTGAGATCAATACATGTATTCCAAGGGTTGTAACTGTGAGAGAAGTTTCATCCTTGTAGTTGAAGAAAATATTCAGGAAAGGATGTCAAGTATTTTTAGCACATATAGAGGAGCCACCTAAAATAAAGTGACAAATATTGAAGACTATGCAGTCCTAAAATAATTTGAAGATGTATTTAGAGAAATATCGGGGTTACCACCCAAGAGAGATATTGATTTCACCATCAACTTGATGCTTGGAGCAACCCTAATATCCAATACTCCTTATAGGATGAGTACACCAGAGTTGAAGGAATTGCAAAATAAGCTTGAGGAACTTTTGAAGATGGAGTATATACTCCCAAGTGTGTCACCTTGGGGTTCCCAAGTATTATTTGTGGAAAAAAAGGGATGGAACATTGAGGCTCTGCATTGACTTCAGAAAGTTAAATAAGGTGATTGTGAAGAGACAGTATCCTTTTCCAAGGATAGATGTTCTTTTTGATCATATTAAGGATGAAATGATATTATCCAAGATTGACCTAAGATCCAACTATCATCAGGTGAGAATTACAAAATAATACATTAGCAAGACAACCTTCAAAATGAGGTATGGCCATTATGAGTTCACAATGGTGCCATTTGGGTTTTCAAATGCACTAGTTGTCTTCATGTGTTTAATGAATGGTATTTTCATAGATTACATAGATAAGTTTATAGTTATATTTTTGGATGATGTACTTATTTACTCTAAGTATGAAGAAGAGCATGAGCAACATTTGAGGATGGTGCTACAAGTATTGAGGGATCATCAGTTGTATGCAAAGTTGAGCAAGTGATCATTTTATGAGAGGTAAATAAATTATTTGGACCATATCATTTCAAAGGAAGGGATAACAGTGGATACAGAAAAGATAAAAGCCATTGAATAATGTCTAGTACCAAGGAATGTCTCCTAGGTGAGATCATTCATGGGGCCTGCAGGGTATTATAGAAGATTTATTGAGGAATTATCGAAGATTGCACACCCAACCACATCTTTGCAAAAGAAGGGTATGATATTCGAGTGGACACCTGTCTGTCAAATAATTTTTCAACAATTGAAATATTTATTGACAAGTGCACCAATTTTGAGAATTTCTTATCCTAATGAAGATTTTATTGTGTGCATCGATGCATGTAAAGAAGGGCTTGGTTGAGTCCTTAATCAAAATGGGTACATGGTGTGTTAAGAATCAAGGAAATTAAAAGAGCATGAAAGGAACTATGATACTCATGATTTAGAATTGGGAGACATAGTGCATGCCTTGAATACTGGAGGCACTACCTCATGGGGAAGAGATTTAAGCCGAGAACAGACCATATTGGTCTGAAATATTTGTTTAGACTACCAACTTTAAATGCCATACAAAGAAGATGGTTGGAATTCCTGAGTGAGTATGACTTTGATATAAAACATATCAAAGGTAAAGAGAACACGGTGCGACTAATGCACTCAGCAAGAGAGTGCATGAGATTCATGCTACAACCATTAGCATGTACAAATGAGATTTGAAAGACAAAATTTTAGAGGCTACAAAATCAGATCACCACTATGTGGAAATAAAAAAATAAATATAGCAAGGTAAATTGCAGTAAAAAATTGAAGCTTATGAGCTAAGAGAGAATGGAATCCTCATGTATAGGGGCAACGTTTATGTGCCAATTTTTCAACAATTTAAAAATACGGTGTTAAAAGAAATGCATAATGTGCTTTATGTTGGGAACCTAGGTTACCAGAAAACTATTGCAACTGTCAAGAGCCAATATTATTGGCCAGACATGAATAAATATGTGGATGATTCTATAACCAAATGTTTGGAATGTCAAAAATTCAAGGCCGAGCATAGACACCCATATGGTTTTCTACAACGATTTCCCATTCCTGAGTGGAAATGGAAAGTTGTACCAATGGATTTCATCACTAAGCTACCCATAAATACAAAGCAACATGATTCCATCATGGTGGTGGTGGATAATCTTACTAAAGTTTCNNAGCAACATGATTCCATCATGGTGGTGGTGGATAATCTTACTAAAGTTTCCCATTTTATTCTAGTGAAGTTAAATCATAAGGAAACTAACATTGTTGATATTTATATGACATAAATTGCTAGGATGTATGGTGTTCCTAAGAAAATTATGTTTGGCAGAGATCCCAAGTTCACATCAAATTTTTAGAAGAGATTATTCAAAGGATTTGGGACAAATCTGAAATTTAGCACAACCTATCACCCAAAATCATATGGGAAAATAGAGAGGGTCGATCAAGTGATAGATAATATTCTAAGAATGTATGTAATGGACAACCCATCAAAAAGGAAATATTATCTACATTTTGTTGATTTTTACTATAATAATGGGTACCATAATTCTTTAAAGATGAGCCCATTTGAAGCTTTATATGGCATAAAATGAAATACACCGGTGAGCTGGGAAAACCCAACAGATAGAGTAGTGTTTGGGACACAATTTCTCAGGAAAATGGAGGAACATATCATGAAAATAAAACAT
This sequence comes from Picea abies, assembly GCA_900067695.1. NCBI lineage: Eukaryota > Viridiplantae > Streptophyta > Pinopsida > Pinales > Pinaceae > Picea > Picea abies. The sequence continues at coordinate 12,132 of CBVK0100364710.1, forward strand.
AATTTAAAGGCTTCCAAAGAGATGTAGAAAATTTATACTGATAAAGGAAAAACTCACAAAGAGTTTAAAGTGCATGAAAATGTAATACCCCTAAGCCAAACCCCAATTGCAAATGTAAATGTAAATGTACATATAGGTTGGTGAGCCAGGACATTTTGGGATAGAGTGCCTTTGTATATATGTATTTTGAGGCCATAATTTCTGTGTAGTTATTAGAATGGAAAGCCAGAAGCTAAAGGGGCCAGTGAGCCTATATTTGTATTATGTAATCACACTCAGATATTAATGTAAACACATCATTGTTATAATCCAACCAGACATAAAGAGTATGGGGGGATAAACTCCACTAGAAAGGGAAAGTGTAATATACCAGATATAAAAAGTATGTAGAACAGAAATAAAATGC
>CBVK0100364711.1:0-12536 GCA_900067695.1 Picea abies
TAAAGGGGAGGCAAGGGAAAGTAGGAGAGAAAGCGAGAGAGTGTGGGGGAGAAAGGGGAAGAGGAGAGAGGGAAGGAGGGGGAGAAAAAGAGGCGAGAGAGAGAGAGAGGGAACTTATTTGTGTTAACTAGAATGTGTGTGAGTTCCTATTGCTAATAAAGTGTACATGTTTTAGGAGCGTGCATGCGCTTTAGGAACACACACACATTATTTGAATTTCAAAAATTTTCAGGCGAGGGCGAAAACTATAGCATACGTGTTTACTGAGTTGGTTGCCTTGGATTTAGGTTTAGGATGACAAACCTAGTGGTTCGGTCTACAAATACATAAAAACCTCCATTNGTGGTTCGGTCTACAAATACATAAAAACCTCCATTTTTATGAATTCCTCTTCATATCTATGTTTTTGACATTATTTTTATATAGGCTACACAATTAAGTTATTGACGAAACTACAAATATAGATAGAGTTGGTTGGGCATATTTGAAATATACAATTTTTTTTAAATTAATAATGTTTACTATTTTTAATCTATTTTTGTCTTGACATATATCAAAACCATAGAATACATATCTCTCTTATTTATGCTATAACTTTTTGTCGGCTAAACCATTTCTTGAATGAGTTATATGCAACACTAGAGGACACTGATCTCTACAATCTAAAAAATAAATAAATTGTTTTGATCATGTTAAGACTCTCTTAGCCTACACAAAGAAAAGATATTGTAATTTTAGGGATATGTTGAATTTGATAATTTTAAAAAAATTATAAAATTAATATTGTAAATTTCCAAAAAATAGACGACACAAGAAAAATGGGTTCTATACGAGTAAACAAGTTTTTGAAATGAAATTTCATTGTTATGGTACTCAACATGTGCACGAACAAAAACATATACCTTATATTTTGTTGGAAAAATAAGATATCAATGTTAGAAAAAATCAACTTTGATATAGTCATTGATAATTTTTATGAATAAAAATTGTATATTAGGAAAGATAATTCAATTTCCTGCATTTCATATTATTACACCATATTCAAATTCATAGTAAAAGTACCTTGAATAATCCCTCCAAGTTAAGAGACTGTTGTTTTTTCAGGTTTGAATTGCCACTAACATGTCATGAGAGACCATCATTAGCTTGCACTCACCCAATAAGTATATGTGTCAATTTTCTTTTGTTATAATATCATGTAGACTTCCCTGCCTTTTTTATTCTACATATCTCAAGGAGGACAAATTTTTTCTCCAACTTAGGGCTCTGGAAGTAGACAATCCTAGTTACATTGCTACTAGTAATCAATTTTTGCAATTGTATTTCAATAGTGAGGAGGATGATAAAACCCTAATCTGTGAATCATACCATCACAACTTGATACTCAGTGAGTTGTATGATTGGGATCATAATCCACATGTAGGTAATATTCAACTTCAAGCATTTGCTCCCTGTTTGAGGAATCGATTGAAATGGAGTGAGGCATTATCCCTTGTAGAGTGTGCAGGAAGAAATGAGCATCTATGGGTGCATGGAGAACCTACACCTGGAGTGTTGGATACAACCACGAAAAGATTCTTTGCAATCATGCATTTGTTTCATCTTTTAAGGATGCTCAAAGTTTGATTGTTGCCTTTTGTGAGAATTGGATATCTTGGAATAGGCTAGAAGAAGTAATTTATTTTAAAAGAAGAAAGGAGGTCTTAACTATAGAAAAAAAGCATAAGGAGACTCTCTCCTACTCTTATTTTGACACTGCTCTAGACCAGGTTTAGATGTATCTTGATTTCCTTAAGTCTCATGGCATCAAGTGGATCTGGGTAAGGTTTGATTTTTCCAACATGTGGCACCCGGCAAAATCAAAAGAAGAATTATGGGCCACCATGCATTCTGAATTTGGTTTTTATGAATCAAAAGAAATAGAGCATTTGACTTGTAATTAGAGTAACTTCTACTCTAAATATTCTCCCCTTGACTTGTCAAACCTAGAAGAAAACTAGGAATGACTTATTGTTGCATGGGGACATGTAAACTCTTCTGTTGGGGGTTGATGTTGGGCCATAAATATGCCATGCTTTGACATTTCTTTTTCCAATATTTGCCTCATTTTACTTACCTTTTGACCTCATAATTAGACTTTTTGATGGAACATGCTAAGTTTTGACATTAGTTGTACTTTGTCATACTTTTGGAGCATTTGAATGTTTAAGTAGAATAGTTATATATCCTTTGACTATTCTTGTGAGTGATTGAATATTTCTGCCACAGGGATCGGTTGTAGAAGTTGCAAGTTGGACATCGGTTGTAGAAGTTGCAAGTCAAACATAGGTTGTAGAACGAACATCCGTTGCGAGAGCTACAGATGGAAAGTTGTTATAGGAGACCTCCATACAATTGGCAATATCCACTTTTCCCATTGAGATTCCAAGGATGGATTACCTAGTTATTTTCTGTAGGGATTGGAATGTAACTGCACGCTCTATTGTATGTAGAAAAGACAAATCATTATGTATTTTAGGTTGAAGGTTAGCGAATCCCCAAACCATGTAACCACCCACCGGTGGCAAGGAAAAAAATTATCGTGTGTTCTGGGAGCAATGATTACGACGGATTGAAACATAGATTTGTAGCTTGATCACACTTTATTATTGGCACCTAATATTTTGTATAAAAGGGGTCTCGGTTGCAAAGTGAGATAACTAGTTCATGTGGATTTCTGAATTTATGGTTTTGTATTCAAGTTTTGATTAATACCATAACTGTATTGCATTTCCCAACAATCTTCCATATGCATGATCTGAATTGAATAACTAGTTACTGAGTTTTTCTTCGATACTTTGTGCTCCCATACGGTTACAAAGTACAATAGTTTTGATTCATGCCACAAAATACAATTCATTGCAATTTCACTCATGTTCATGATTAGTTGCAAATACAATTCGTTTCATTTTGATTCATGTGGGTTACAGAATACAAATCGTTCCATTTTGACTATTGTTCATAAAAAGTTGCAAAATACAAACCGTTCCATTTTGACTATTGTTCATAAAAAGTTGCAAAATACAAACCAAATATGTTATGAGACTTGCTTAGTTAATCTGTGTGTTAATGTTTGCAATTATTATTTCATTTTCCCTTGAGTTTACATATTTTACATATTGAATAAAAAGCATTTAAAATGATTCATTAGCAAGCAGTCCCTTTCTTTGTTTTTCACTTGCCATTATATTGTTCTTTACATTAAGAAAGAACCAGCCCTTGATAATAATTTGTGGTTAGAGGAAGGTTCGCGTTGGGTTGTGTAGTGGAGACAGAGTGGTATTTGGTTCACAATATGTATTTAGTTATTTGATAAGGATAAGATCAATAAGATTGTTAGTTTTTTAGTTAAGATTTATAGTTGAAGATCTGATATGGAAAAGAGTATAAAAATAAGTTAGAGCTATTATTCTCACACCTTGGACTATTCAACCTAAACGTCATTAAAATCAATCAATTAATCTTATTTTATTTACTATGGAAGATATGTGTTCATGAAACTGTTTCTGTGAGTGGACCGTTGATTTTCCATTGCTGGAGCGATGTCTAACTCTTCTTCACCAAATCACCCACCGCGCGTCCAGATCTATTCAACGACCATAAGTGCACCTATGGCCGTCCACCATCTTGCTGTCCGTTGCACTTGTATCCATAGATTTCAATGGGACAACCATAGCTCTATTTCCCATTGAAATCTATTTCGATTTGATAACTCTACTACTAGTACAATCATCTACCATCTATCATTAATTCCAGGTTGGCAAGTGGTTATCCATCATCATTTGTCTAATTTTACTGTGGGGTGGGTTAATTTGGAGCAATCTTCTTTTTGGAGCTTAGTTATTTTTTCGGTAGGTTTTTTTCAGTGCTGTTTTAAATTTCTGGTTAATTCAGAATTTTGGTTGATTTTTTGAGCATCTGGGTTGGTTTAAAAAAGGCCAAAATCTCTGGTAACGTTCTGAAATGCATAGAACTTTGATCCATGCAAAACTCAAACTACCCCTAAAAATCTAAACGGATTCAGGGCCATTTTTTAACTTGAAAAAAGGATCTGTTTGCTCCAAAATTAGCTTACTCCAAAATACTGTTCCTAAGCTAATCTACCCTTGGGTACTCAATTATACTGCTGTCAGGAGCTCACAAAGGAAGCGAAGTAGCAATGCTCACTTAAATATTACCTTAACCTCAACTTTGCTGCCAAAAAGAAGACAAAACCTATCTACTATTTAGTTTTTAGTTTGAAAAGGTGTTGTTTAAACATTTGATTTTTTAACTTTTTTAATAGAATTGGACAAAACAGATTTGGGTGAAATGATCATTTTTAATAGATTGAACAAAACAAATTTTGGTGAAATCACCATTTTCTATGAATACATAAATGAATTCAATAATTTGAAAAACCTTAAAAACACTTAAATTAATATATTCAATTATTCAAATCTACAATTTTAACAAATTTTTGATTGGATTTTAATAAAAATTAACCTGTAAAAACTCCAAAAGCTACTTGAAAATACAGTGTAACTGTAAATATTACCAAAACAGTTCATCAAAGAAGGGAAATCAATGTATTATGGATGGATTGAAATCGAATAGTTTTCATACTGACGGATTGATCAAAGTAAATTATTATATGTTATACTGGTCGCAAACTCGCAAAGCATTTATTCCTTAATCAATCCACCATGATTCATGCATGGCACTTCGTTTTCTGGTTGGTAGTGTTTTTTCAAATTTATTAAAGATAACAATATCAAGAAACCACATTGTTCAAACGAAATTGCATCTATGAAGATGATAACGTAACACATGTTATCAATGTACTTAATTAGATGAGAACATAATACATGTCACTCATTTAAACATGTTGGTTTAAATATTTAAATCTAAATAAATAAAAATTAATAATTTTGATAAAATAAATGCAACAAAATATACCTCTTAAAAAAAAATACGCCGTCCACAATTTACTCGATAGTAAAGTCAAACAAAAAAAAATACGCCGTCCGCAATTTACTCCATAGTCCGGCCGGGGTGTTCACTTAAATGAATCGACCTGGCATCTTCCTTCAAGATAATTTTTTTTACTTGGTTCAAGATCGCTTATAAATTGAACACCTGGGATATCTTTTAAAGAAAAGGCTTTGACTTTTGGATCCATAGGGAACACAAATTTAAGCATCTGTCATCCTTGGTTCATTTGGCTGGACAGAAATAAAAAAAAAGTTAATTTGAGACAGAAATAAAAAATATATATATAAAATGAGATGTTATCCACAAGCTCAGCAGCATTCAAAACATTTGGATTATTTAAAAAGTGGAATGACATTCATCTTTGTAAGTCAAGATTGCAGAACACAAAGAGGACACATGATTTAGAGGATACTCCAAGTGGATGGTTCTATGGAGCAGCGCTATCAAATGGCACTCAGAGCGGTGTTGGAAGGTTGATTAGAATGACGAAAAACTCATCTTATAGATAGATTTTTAATTGTGGTTCGGGCACCAACACCAGAGTTGAATTATTGAGCGCCTAGCCCATGTTAAACTTGGCCTCCAGACTTCATATTGAAAGCACTTCAGATACTTGGGGACTCCGGAATTATTATTGAGTGGTTGAACAATAGGGGCGATCTACAAGCCATCTCCCTCATAGCTTGGAAGGACAAAATCCGACTACTTCTACCCACTTTCAAAAATCTCGGCTTCAAACACATCTATCTTAAGCACAACAAAACCGCACACCAACTATCTAAGGCAGTGCTTCAAAAAAAAGAGGACATTATAACATACAATCTCTGGATAGATGGCCATAAGGGTCCTCCCCACTTCCTATCTCTATTTTAAGCACACATCTATCTTAAGCACAACAAAACCGCACACCAACTATCTAAGGCAGTGCTTCAAAAAAAAGAGGACATTATAACATACAATCTCTGACCTCTTAAGAGGAAACACATGTTCTTAACCATTAGGCCCACTCAGAGTGTATAATTTAGAATTATATCATTAATATTTTTCAATAATATCTTTTTAAAATTTAAATTTAAATTATTAATTTCTTTTAATGCTAGTTATATGTGAATTGTTTTTACTCATTGATGATGATATTTCTAAATGATCTTATGTAATTAATAGTTCCCTTTGAAATTGATAACCAGGTCTTCCCCTTTCTATTTTTTTATTTAATAGAGTCAATTTCCTTTGTTCTCAACTTCAAGCTCTTTTTCCTTCATACATAAACTTTGGAATTGATGTCATGTCTTCTTTTTTCTTTCTTCCTGTCATGTGTTGTAGAATCAATTTTTTTTGTTTTCATCAATGTGAAGGGTTTTACTTTTCATGCATAAACTGCAATTAAATTGTGGTTGAATAAATTAGGATGCTTCTCTCATATGCTTTTAATGGAAGAATATATGCTTTTGTTTTGGTTTTTCATCACCCTCATTTCATGAGAGATCTCAATTTCCTTTTTGCTCTTGTGGAATAAAGTTTATCGATGTATGAGGTGTATCTACTTATAGTTAGTAGGACCTAACTTTCTTACACACTTATTGGCAGGCCAGGTGTCATCGTCGCTTGCTCTCCTTGTATGTCATGCCATGGTAATTCAGGTAAAAAGCAAGCATGTTTGAAAGAGTAAATGATGTTTGATATAAGTGAATAAAGATTTCATAAGCCAATAAATCATAAGTCATCAGTTAGATAGATATATAGATAAATAGATTTTATTAAAATGTCTATGGGATTAAATTGTTATATAGAACAACAAATTTTATATTTTGTGTCCGTTTCTAAGAGAATAATGTAAGGAATCACAATATCTAGAACTAGTGTTGTAATGATAGTTCATGTAATAGTAACAAAGTGCATTACACTAAATATGATGACAATATGCATTCCCTTCTCCATAAAGGTAGTCTGGTGAGACTTAGAGATTAATGGAATTGATCTTGGTAATGCCCATGCACCACTTCAGAGATCAAGTCAAACTTCTTGTTGAAGGTGTTCATGTGAGAGAGAATCAATTTCGATCTTAGCAAGTAAAGTAGAGCCCACTTGTCTAGGCAACATAGCGATGCTAAATTACGAAATAGCATTAAAGAAAAGCATCAATCATGAGAATCACTAATAAGTGAGTTCATTGTCAAAGATGAAATTCACTGTATGATTATCAATTGTTGGTGTAGTTCACTAGAATAAAAGAAAAGCATCAATCATGAGAATCACTAATAAGTGAGTTCATTGTCAAAGATGAAATTCACTGTATGATTATCAATTGTTGGTGTAGTTCACTAGAATATTCATCGTTGACATGGAGCTAAGTTCAATGTGCGTAATGTGGGCATTACAATGAAATTACACCTCTTTCATGTTTCGAGCTTGTGACCTATGTTACTTAGACTAGGACATGGGGCGGGTTTGGGCGACGTGTCTGATTCATGTTCATGATGGATGGTTTATGTCATCTTACCTCATCTTTTGATCTTCTAATGTGTTACATGTGAACCAAAAGTTTTTGTATATTACTAATATCTAACAAAGAATTAATGTGGAATAGAAGATACACCTACAAACCAAAATGATTATCACATGCACACCAAATATTAGGAAAATCCAAACTAGAGCATGTTGTATCTAATAAACAAATGACATAGTGGACATTGTGACCATAAATGCCACCAACTTCTTTTGTGCAAAAATTTGCAAGTGAAATGACCATGGGAATTTCAAATCGTAGTGAAAAACAAGTTAGATATGGAAAAACATGGAATGTTTTTGGGCCACCAAAGAGTGTGCTCATCTCCCTTGCATAGTTGTTTCTATTGTAAACTTCCCTCACTAGTCCAGCTGAGCAGGGAAGCTTCTAATAGATAATTATCATGATTTTTTCATCAAGCAGTTAACTAAATAAAAAGCAAAACAAGGCTTGTCATATGAAGCTTTTTCCATTTCCTCAGTCAAAACGAAACCCCTTTGTGGGATATTTCCAATCTTTAAAAATTATTTCTATTGTAAATGACTTAGTCTTCAGGTTGTGGATGAAAAGTCAAGAAATTATTATTTTGGGAAGAGAGGAAAACTATCCATTAGAAAGAGAATTTATAAAAGGTTAAACCCTCTACCCAACTATGTTGTTGTTGAACTATTGATTACTATGCCATAATAAGAACTTCTATTTTCTAGTGTGTATTTTGAGTTGATTCTTCTCTGCTTTTTCTTTTTGGATCATTTTAATCGTGCTTCATAGAATAAACAGAGGTAATTCTGGGTTATTACAAGGTGAATGTGTTGATCCATTGAGGGGAAACATCGTCACGTGGAAGGAGATATCAAGGCACTAGACTTTGTCTCATTCTTTGTTGGTATTGGGTGTTAATTAAACCCAATTGCTAGAAAAACCCTTATCGATGGTTCCTTCAACAAGTGTGAGCTTCCACTCAGTGCCATAGTTGACCCAGTGGTTGGAGACTTCTCCATAATAGATATCTTTCATGGTGGAGTTTGGAAGCTTGTACCACTATTCTAGACTAGATTGGGTGTGATAGTTTCCTAGACTCCAAACCCATCCTCTAGTTCAATGTTGACCACTAATAAAGAGAGGGTTGTGATTTGCATTATGACACTCTGGAAGGTAATAGTAAGGCCAAGGCAAACCTCACTACAATAATCAATCATTTAAAAAAATCCAATCAATCTCCTTTTGTAATTTTCTTCTTTATAAAAAATAAAAATCACAAAAACATTTTGCTTAGCTTGCACTGAAATTTTATCTTCAATAGCTAGCAGATCCTTGGGGTTTGATACTGGATCCATCGTATCCAAGGAATATATTATTTACCCTCAAATTTTCTTCATTTTAAATATATATTTCACAAGGTTATCATAAGGTATTTTGTAGATTTGAGTTTTAGTACAACAAACATATCCATAGATCCGACAAAAGACTTCATCTAAGGGTTTGAGAAAGTAAGTCTAGATTCACCTTCAACCCTTTGTTTTGTTTCCAGGTCTTATTTTATAATTAAATATCTATTTTTTAGGATAAAAATAGACATATTTCAATCGTTATATAATGTACTTTCTTGCTGGAATAATTTTTTGAGTTTTGACCCTAGGGGGATTTGAACCTTACTTTATGCAAGTGGTTCTAGATTGTTGGAAATTTCATTTTACTTGTAGATTTGAATTTTTTGGGCCATTAATATTATCACTAACTTTATTCCCAAGCTTCCCCACCAATAGATCTATTGATCTATTGTGTTTCTTCACTTTGGAGTGGCCCCAAAGGGAAATTTTCCTTGTTATTTTTTGTGTTTTTTTGCACCTTTTGTACTTTTGAAAGTACAAAACAACAAGGTATTAGTCAACTTACAAGCACTTATCATGAGGTATATCGAGGAAATCATCTCTCATTTGGTAAGGGCATTCATCCCTCAACTTGGTGTTGTTAAAAGAGTCACATCTTTCAAAGGGCATTCATCCCTCAACTTGGTGTTGTTAAAAGAGTCACATCTTTCAAGGTTTGAGTGGTTTTAGGTTTTCTAATCTACATTATTTCCACAATTTATTTTCATTTTCAGATTAGTAAATCAATAATTAACCCCTACCTTCACCATAGGCATCTTATTTTAGGCACTAGTCTACTTATCTCTAGTGAAGTTGTATGTGTTCAAATTTGGGAAGCCTCCCATAGTCTTTAGTAGGAGTTAGCTTAAAGAGTGGGGATTCATGCCAAGGTGACAATGGGAACTTACCCTGTGTGATACCATCTTAGCACCTCGAAGGACCTTGACAAGGTAACTAAATTGGGCGGTAACATGGCCCATAGATTCTCTATTGATAGTTATATATTGAGTAGAAGTTTATGTAATGTTTTGTCAAGAATTGTTATTGTGTTTGGAGCTTTTCTCTAGGAGGTTTCCCCCTTGAAGATATTATCAAGAGATCTTTATTAGTTTTTATCTATTCTCTCTTGTGTTCTTTGGTATTGCACCACATTTTATGTGATTGCTTTGAATTTTTTGGGTTACATACAATACACATTGACCTTTAACTCTTGGTTTTCCATTTTTGTCTCTCCAATTGAAATTGAAAGGTTTCGGTTTTTATTTCTAGGCAAAGATATTTAAAGAAAACATTATTTTGATCCATCCAATTTGGCAATCTCCTCCAGTGGTTAAATGTAAAGTAGATTGAGGACATTCATGGTAGCATGATGTACCATAAACAACATAAACAATAGTGAATTATTTGTGGATGGTGTTATGCAATGAAATTGATGGGTTTGTCGAACCAATCTAAAGAAATAATCATTTATACTATATGATGGTCAACATTGGTGAGAATCCAACATTCTATCGACTTCTATCAGTTTGGTTTACACCCTCATGCCATACTGAATGATTTACTTTCACTTTAACAACATTACTATCATGTACAAATATAGATTATATGTATATAGTAGTTGAATATGATGAATGTGATCTAAATTCATTCCTTGGTCGGGCTCATTACAAAACTGGTATTGTTATGCAAAGAATTTGGTAGAGAAATTTGCATGGGAGATTATTGAGAGAAAGAATTTAGAGATGGTAATGATTAATCCATGCTTGGTTTTAGTTTTAAGTTTACAGTTTGAGCACAACCATAATCACTAGAAATTATTAGGCAAAGGTAAAAAATGTGACTTAAAAAAAAACATAAAAGCACAAATGTTATGCCTTGTATGTGCAATATCTACAGATGGGGAACCAATGGATGCTTGGGGAAGTTGCAAAAACACTAAGAAATGTGGCACAATGTAAAATCCTTTGAGAGAAAATTTCAAGGAGGAAATGCATTTTATTCTTCTCCGATGCTTTCCTATAGCATTGTGTCCATTCAAGCTTCAACATATTGACCATTTTTTTTTAGATCTTCTAGGGCATACTATAAACACCAATAATTTTAGTTGTTACAATTTGATAGCTTTCGAGGAGTAAAAAACCAATGCTTCTCACTTCTACTCCATCAAGCTAAAGGAGACTTGTACTTCATCAAGCTAAAAGAGATTACACATAATAATGTTGGTGTAATTTGTTCCCATCAATGGCACTTTCCTTGGCCTTACAAATTCAACCCTGAACAAACCCATCTTTACATTTTGTTGGAGAACAAGGAGAAGGGAAGCTGCACTCAAAATTGTATTGTGCACAAAAGCCTCAAAGTTCAATTTTGAAAACTAAGTTCTGAGTGACAGAGTATTTGCAAAGTCTTGACTTTTATTAGCCTAATTATTTTGTGTTGTGTTGTTAGCAATATGTCATTCTGAAGATGACAATATTTATACAAGACAGAGAAACAGAGACAAAGATTGTCATTCCACAAATGATCTATGTTGGTGAAGTAAGTGGGCTATAAATAGCTCGTTATGAATCATCTTGATGCATATACATTTACTATAAAACACTGATATCTAGCAATGATGGGTGATGGAAGTGGAATGTTGTCAATGAACATAATGGGTTAGTCTTGCTTGTTTCAAATCGTGGATTTAATACTCATATTCCATATGGTTTTCTTAATACTTTAATATCACAAATTTTGATTTGATATTTAGTGCTACTTCTTTGGTAAGAGTAATGATTTTGATAATGTCCGTTTACAATATATTCATAACAGATTTAAAGCACATTATTATGCTAAGTGATACTAATGCAAAATTATTTAAATTTAATGCATTTGTCCTTAAGGTGTGGCTACCATAAAGCATAGCTAATATGTTAAATTCTTTATTATAAATACTTAATTTTCTTTTTCATAAATCCATTTTAATTATAATTTCTAAATATAGTTATGAATTGCATATTTTTATTTCTACGTTCTAATGATTAGCAAACTTATTTGAAATTATAAATTTACTTTAATATTAATTTGTTTCTCTAAATTAGTAGCCAGCTAAGACGGAGCTATGAACCATGGAATGATCCAACCCAATCATATAGCTGATCTCGTAAAACTCCACCACAATCACACTAAACAATTTATACTAAAATTAAGTTTAGTAAATTAAATATTATAACACATTTTATTTACAATCCCTAATTAAAATTTATGCTAAAATTAAAATATGCCTTTCTGGCGTTCATCAACCACACCCACAATTATGTGGCTGTGCTAGTATGTATAATTAAGTTCTTCAACCACACCCACAATTATGTGGCTGTGCTAGTATGTATAATTAAGTTCTAAAGTGTTTTAAATTCTATAGATTTCTTGAATTGTTTTTTGGTAGGATTCCGTTCTAAAGGGTCCACAGGACTTTATGTATAACCACTGAAAGCTCTCGAGAATTGTTTTTTATGGGATTCCGTTCTAAAGGGTCCACAAGACTTTACACACAAGGGAAAGTTTATTTTTATTGACGTGTGGAAGCGCTACTCTGAAACTGAACCGGCATCTTTCTTAACTCATTGCTCAGATTTGCCTGTAATCTACTTTCACTGCTGCCATGG
>CBVK0100364712.1:173-12535 GCA_900067695.1 Picea abies
GGAGCAGACGATCCTATCAGTCTGTTGCTTGAGCAAGCTCTCACGCGACAAATGGATGAAATGATGGAGAATGTTTCCCACATCCTTCAACGCCTGCCGATAGCAACAGGTGCATATTCATAAAGCAACCACTTTGGAGGCACCTCGCCTTTCAAAGTACAAGTTAATTTTGATATTCCTGTATTTGAAGGACAGATAGATGCAGAAGCCCTAGAAAAATGGTTAACTCTGCTAGAAGGTTATTTCTCTGTTCGCAATTTTTCCGACAAAGAAAAGATCACCTTCGCACTCCTTAAAGCTCTCCCTCATGTCAAACATTGGTGGGAAACTTACTGAGAGAAAAGTTCCATAGAGGAGTCTGGAATATATGGGGCCGATCCCACTTGGGATTTTTTTGTGGATGTGGTAAAGGAACAGTATTACCCTGTTAGCAACTATGAGGGCGAATACATGAGATGGACCACATTGCGGCAAGAGAGGGGCAAGCAATTTTGGAGTTCACCAATACCTTCCATACCTTTTGCACCAAGCTGGGTATCAAAGACTCTGAGAGACATTTGGTTTTGAAATACAGTGGGGCTCTACACAGATACATCCAAACTGAAATGGATTTTCTGGAGATCTCATCAGTCGTTGCTGCCTATCGATATGCTGTTAAAATCTAGTAGAAATTTAAGCACCAAAACAAACAGAAGTCAGGTCTGCAAATCCGCAACAACCAAAGTATGACAAAGATAACCCTAACAAGCAGTGTCCCGAAAACCAGTCCAAGACACAAGAAAAGAAGGGTCACAGGAAGACAAAGAAGGACACTGGAAAATGGTGCAAGTTCCACAAAAGCCCCTGACACAACACCGATGAACGTCGCTCAAAACAGTCATTGGTGGTCGAGATCAAAGACAAAGATTCGAACCTTGATTCTGAAAATAATGGTAAAGGACAGATCATTGACGCAGACCCCACTGCTATTGTCACGACTGTAACAATTCAACCAGAAGAACCAATAGATCTTGAAGAGGGGGAGCCCCTTTTTCATTCACAGATGTGGGTGAAGAGGACCCCACTGCATTTTATTGTTGATAGCGGAAGCCAGAAGAACCTCATCTCAGCAGAGGTCATCAAATAGTTGGAATTTTCGACAACACCACACCCGCAGCCATACAACATTGGGTGGCTTCGGCAAGGATGAGATCTCCATGTCAACCAACAGTGTCGATTGTCATACAATATCCAACCCTTCAAGGATGAGGTATTATGTGATGTTGCCCCACTGGATATCTGTGATGTTCTCTTTGGCCAACCATATATGTGGAGATGCCATGTTGTTTATGAGTCTCGACACCATAGTGTCATTGTTACTTTGGGGGGTCATCTCTACAGAATACCAGAGGTAGCTCCGACTACTGTTCCACCTAAAAAGTGTTGCAAGGTAGTATCTCATACTACAAAATTCATCTTCTTCACAATCTTTTCAAAAGAAGAACAAAAGGACACTACAACCACTACAGCCTTGCCCCAAGCACCTTATATCCAATAGAAGCAGGTCGAAAAGGCTGCAGAAAAGTGCAAAGATTTATTCTACAGATCTTCCTCTCATGTATATCGACTTGTTGAGCAGCCTCAACCACAACAGGTTTGTGACAGATTTCCACAAACTAAGCAGCGCGACGTCTTCAGCAAGACAAGCAGCTCACAAGCATGCAAATTCAACAAATGTTTTTCCCTCTCCCCTGGGAACTCAATGCAATGGAGAACATTGCTTCCTAAGGAGGGAGGATTGATCCAGGTGGATATCGGTGGCCACCCACCTTTTCCAAATGGCTCAAAATGGATTTCTGGGAATTTTGGCAATTTACTATTTTTAGCAGGTTTTAACTTCCGGGGCCATTTTGAGGGCCCAAATGAAGGTTTTTCGAGATTGAGGTTCTCAATGATAGCCAAAGGAAAATTGAGCCTTGAAAATTAATCTCCTCGATGATACCTTTCCAATGAGCTATCACACGCCTAAAACGGAGATCGTATGCAAAAGTTACGACCCCGGGAAGTTGATGTACTCACTTACCCAAACGGGGCCCACATGACTTTTGACGTTTCGTCTCCCAGCGTTAGGTTTTTTAATGTCTAGGGTTTTTAGCATTCCTTTTTATTGTAAAAAGGTGTTCAGAGCCTCATTGTAATCATCTTCTTTCGAATGCAAGTAGCCGTCACATCTCTTCTCAGAGATAAGTTGCCACCATTCTAGTGAGTCTTTCACTCTGTATTTTACAGTCTCTGTACATTTCTTTCATTAATAGAAATCATGTATTACTGTATATCCGTGTTTATGGTTGCATCTCTGATATATTTATGTTATATTATTGGATATACGTGATATCTCTGTGCATTTCTTTATTATATCTCCGCTCTCATTTCGCGCTAAAAATAATCCAGATCAGTGGTATCAGAGCAGGTTGTTCTTGATCGTTTTTTCAGTGCATGTCCCCTACGAGGTCCGAGTATAGAAATTTGGGTCTCGAGCTTGTCTCTCTTGAGGACAATCTCTCTCTCACACCCAAGAAACCCTCAAAGGTGGAAGAAAATAAAAACAACGGAACAGACGATCCTATCAGTTTGTTGCTTGAGTAAGCTCTCACGCGACAGAGGGACGAATTGATGGAGAATTTTTTTAACATCCTTCAATGCCTGCCGATAGCAACAAGTGCATCTTCATCAAGGGACCACTTTGGAGGCACCTCGCCTTTCAAGGTACAAGTTAATTTTCATATTCCTGTATTTGAAGGACATATAGATGCAGAAGCCCTAGAAAAATGGTTAACTCTGCTAGAAGGTTATTTCTCTGTTCACAATTTTTTCGACAAAGAAAAGATCACCTTCGCACTCCTTAAAGCTCTCCCTCATGTCAAACCTTGGTGGGAAACTTACTGGGAGAAAAGTTCCACAGAGGATTCTGGAATATATGGGGTCGATCCCACTTGGGATTTTTTTGTGGATGCGGTAAAGGAACATTATTACCCTTTTAGCAACTATGAGGACCAGTACATGAGATGGACCACACTGTGGCAAGTGAGGGGCCAAGCAGTTCCTAAGTTCACCAATACCTTCCATACCTTGCACACCAAGCTGGGTATCAAAGACTCCGAGCGACATTTGATTCTGAAATATCGTGGGGCTCTACACAGATACATCCAAACTGAAATAGATTTTATGGACATCTCATCACTCGGTGCTGCCTATCGATATGCTGTTAAAATTGAGCAGAAATTTAAGCACCAGAACAAATGGGAGTTCGGGTCTGCAAATCCAAAACAACCAAAGTATGACAAAGACAACCTTAACAAGAAGTCTCCCGAAAACCAGTCCAAGACACAAGAAAAGAAGGGTCACGGGAAGACAAAGAAGAACACCGAAAAATGGTGCGAGTTCCACAAAATCCCCTGGCACAACACCGATGAATGTTGCTCAAAACAGTCATTGGTGGCCAAGATCAAAGACAAAGAGCTGAACCCTGATTTTGAATCTAATTCTGAAAATAATGGTAAAGGACAGATCATTGACGCAGACCCCACTGCTATTATCGCGACCATAGAAATTCAACAAGAAGAACCAACAGATCCTGAAGAGGGGGAGTGTCTTTTTCATTCACAGATGTGGGTGAAGAGAACCCCACTGCATTTTATTGTTGATAGCGGAAGCCAGAAGAACATCATCTCAGCAGAGGTTGTCAAACAGTTGGGATTGTCGACAACACCACACCCGCAGCCATACAACATCAGGCGGCTTCGGCAAGGACGACATCTCCGTGTCAACCAACAATGTCGATTGTCATACGGAATCCAACCCTTCAAGGATGAGGTATTATGTGATGTTTCCCCACTGGATGTCTGTGATGTTCTCTTGGGCCAACCATATATGTGGAGATGCCATGTTGTTTATGAGTCTCGACCCCGTAGTGTCATTGTTACTTTGGGGGGTCATCTCTACAGAATACCAGAGGTAGTTATGACTATCGTTCCACCTAAAAAGTGTCGCAAGGTAGTATCTCATACTGCAAAATTCAGCTTCTTCACAATCTGTTTAAAAGGAGAACAAAAGGACACTGCAACCACTACAGCCTTGCCCTAAGCACCTTCTATCCAATAGAAGCAGGTTGACAAGGCTGCAACAAAGTGCAAAGATTCCTTCTGCACATCATCCTCTCATGTATCTCGACTTGTTGAGCAGCCTCAACCACAACAGGTTCATGAAAGATTTCCACAAAATAAGCAGTGCGATGTCTCCAGCAAGACAAATAGCTCACAAAGATGCAGATTCAACAAATGCTTTTCCCACTCCCCCGGGAACTCAACGCAATGGATACCATTGCTTCCCAAGGAGGGAGGATTGATCTAGGCGGATATCGGTGGCCACCCACCTTTTCCAAATGGCTCAAAATGGCTTTATGGCAATTTTGGCAATTTACTATTTTTAGCAGGTTTTAACTTCTGGGGCCATTTTGAGGGCCCAAATGAAGGTTATTCGAGATTGAGGTTCTCAATGATATTCTAAGGAACACTGAGCCCCCAAAATGAATCTCCTTGATGATACCTTTCCAATGAGCTATCACATGCCTAAAACGAAGATCGTATGCAAAAGTTACGACCCCGTGAAGTTGATGTACTCACTTACCCAAACGGGGCCCACATGGCTTTTGGCGCTTCATCTCCCAGGGTTAGGTTTTTGGATGTATAGGGTTTTTGGCATTCCTTCTTATTGTAAAAAGGCTTTCAGAGCCTCATTGTAATCATCTTATTGCGAATGCGAGTAGCCGTCACATCTCTTCTCAAAGATAAGTTGCCACCATTCTAGCGAGTCTTTCACTCTGTATTTTACAGTCTCTGTACATTTCTTTCATTAATAGAAATCGTGTATTACTATATATCTATGTTTATGGTTGCATCTCTGATATATTTATGTTATATTATTGGATATAAGTGATATCTTTGTGCATTTCTTTATTATATCTCCACTCTCATTTCGTGCCGAAAATAATCCAGATCAGTGGTATCAGAGCAAGCTGATCTTGATCGTTTTTTCAGTGCATGTCCCCGATGAGGTCCGAGTATAGAAAGTTGGGTCTCAAGATTGTCTCTCTTGAGGACAATCACTCTCGCACACCCAAGAAACCCTCAATGGTGGAAGAAAAGAAAAACGACGGAGCAGACGATCCTATCAGTCTGTTGCTTGAGCAAGCTCTCACGGACGATCCTATCAGTCTGTTGCTTGAGCAAGCTCTCACGCGACAGAGGGATGAAATGATGGAGAATTTTTCCCACATCCTTCAATGCCTGCCGATAGAAACAGGTGCATATTAATCAAGAGACCACTTTGGAGGCACCTCACCTTTCAAGGTACAAGTTAATTTTGGTATTCCTGTATTTGAAGGACAGATAGATGCAGAAGCCCTAGAAAAATGGTTAACTCTGCTAGAAGGTTATTTCTCTATTCACAATTTTTCGGACAAAGAAAAGATCACCTTTGCACTCCTTAAAGCTCTCCCTCATGCCAAACATTGGTGGGAAACTTACTAGGAGAAAAGTTCCATAGAGTCTGGAATATATGGGGTCGATCCCACTTGGGATTGTTTTGTGGATGCGGTAAAGGAACAATATTACCCTGTTAGCAGCTATGAGGACCAGTACCTTGTGCACCAAGCTAGGTATCAAAGACTCTGAGCGACATTGGGTTCTTAAATACCGTGGGGCTCTACACAGATACATCCAAACTGAAATGGATTTTCTAGACATCTCATCACTCGGTGCTGTCTATCAATATGTTGTTAAAATCGATCAGAAATTTAAGCACCATAACAAACGGGAGTTCGGGTCTACAAATCCACAACAACCAAAGTGTGAAAAAGAAAACCCTAACAAGCAGTCTCCCGAAAACCAGTCCAAGACACAATAAAAGAAGGGTCATAGGAAGACAAAGAAGGACACTAGAAAATGGTGCGAGTTCCACAAAAGCCCCTGGCACAACACCAATGAATGTCGCTTAAAATAGTCATTGGTGGTCGAGATCAAAGACAAAGAGCCGAACCTTGATTCTAAATATAATTTTGAAAATAATGGTAAAGGATAGATCATTGACGTAGACCCCACTACTATTGTCGCAACCGCAACAATTCAACCAGAAGAACCAACAAATCCTGAAGAGGGGAAGCGCCTTTTTCATTCACAGATGTGGGTGAAGAGGACCCTGCTGCATTTTATTGTTGATAGAGGAAGCCAGAAGAAACTCATCTCAGCAGAGGTTGTCAAACAGTTGGGATTGTCGACAACACCACACCCGCAGCCAAACAACATCGGGTGGCTTCGGAAAGGACGAGATCTCCGTGTCAACCAACAGTGCCGATTGTCATACGACATCCAACCCTTCAAGGATGAGGTATTATGTGATGTTTCCCCACTGGATGTCTGTGATGTTCTCTTGGGCCAAACATATATGTGGAGATGCCATGTTGTTTATGAGTCTTGACCTCGTAGTGTCATTGTTACTTTGGGGGGTCATCTCTACAGAATACCAGAGGTAGTTCCAACTACTGTTCCACCTAAAAAGTGTCGCAAGGTAGTATCTCATACTGCAAAATTTAGCTTCTTCACAATCTGTTCAAAAGGAGAACAAAAGGACACTGCAACCACTACATCCTTGCCCCAAGCACCTTCTATCCAACAGAGCCAGGTCCAAAAGGCTGCAACAAAGTGAAAAGATTCCTTCTGCACATCATCCTCTCATGTATCTCAACTTGTTGAGTAGCCTCAACCACAACAGGTTCATCACAGATTTCCACAAACTAAGCAGCGCGACGTCTCTTGCAAGACAAGCAGCTCACTAAGATGCAGATTCAACAGATGTTTTTCCCTCTCCCCTGGGAAATCAATGCAATGGAGAACATTGCTTCCTAAGGAGGTAGGAGTGATCCAGGTGGATATTAGTGGCCACCCACCTTTTCCAAATGGCTCAAAATGGCTTTCTGGAAATTTTGGCAATTTACTATTTTTAGCAGGTTTTAACTTCTGAGGCCATTTTGAGGGCCCAAATGAAGGTTTTTATAGATCAAGGTTCCAAATGATAGACAAAGGAAAATCGAGCCTTGAAAATTAATCTCCTCGATGATACCTTTCCAATGAGCTATCACACGCCTAAAATGGAGATCGTATGCAAAAGTTACGACCCCGGGAAATTGATGTACTCACTTACCCAAACGGAGCCCACATGAATTTTGACGCTTCGTCTTCCAGTGTTAGGTTTTTTGATGTCTAGGGTTTTTGGCATTCCTTATTATTGTAAAAAGGAGTTCAGAGCCTCATTGTAATCATCTTCTTTCGAATGCAAGTAGCCGTCACATCTCTTCTCAGAGATAAGTTGCCACCATTCTAGCGAGTCTTTCACTCTGTATTTTACAGTCTCTGTACATTTCTTTCATTAATAGAAATCATGTATTACTGTATATCCGTGTTTATGGTTGCATCTCTGATATATTTATGTTATATTATTGGATATACGTGATATCTCTGTGCATTTCTTTATTATATCTCCGCTCTCATTTTGCGCTGAAAATAATCCAGATCAGTGGTATCAGAGCAAGTTGTTCTTGATCGTTTTTTCAGTGCATGTCCCCAACGAGGTCCGAGTATAGCAAGTTGGGTATCGAGCTTGTCTCTCTTTAGGACAATCACTCTCTCACACCCAAGAAACCCTCAATGGCAAAAGAAAAGAAAAACGACGGAGCAGACGATCCTATCAGTCTGTTGCTTGAGAAAGCTCTCACGCGACAGAGGGACGAAATGATGGAGAATTTTTCCCACATCCTTCAACGCCTGTCGATAGCAACAGGTGCATCTTCATCAAGGGACCACTTTGGAGGCACCTCGCCTTTCAAGGTACAAGTTAATTTTGATATTCCTGTATTTGAAGGACAGATAGATGCAGAAGCCCTATAAAAATGGTTAACTCTGCTCGAAGGTTATTTCTCTGTGCACAATTTTTCTGACAAAGAAAAGATCACCTTCGCACTCCTTAAAGCTCTCCCTCATGTCAAACATTGGTGGGAAACTTATTGGGAGAAAAGTTCCACAGAGGAGTCTGGAATATATGGGACCGATCCCACTTGGGATTTTTTTGTGAATGTGGTAAAGGAACAATATTACCCTGTTAGCAACTATGAGGACCAGTACATGAGATGGACCACACTGTGGCAAGAGAGGGGCCAAGAAGTTCCGTAGTTCACCAATACCTCCCATACCTTGCGCACCAAGATAGGTATCAAAGACTCCAAGCGACATTTGGTTCTGAAATACCGTGGGGCTCTATACAAATACATCCAAACTGAAATGGATTTTCTGGACATCTCATCACTCGGTGCTACCTATCGATATGCTATTAAAATCGAGCAGAAATTTAAGCACCAGAACAAACGGGAGTTCAGGTCTGTAAATCTGCAACAACCAAAGTATGACAAAGACAACCCTAACAAACAGTCTCTCGAAAACCAGTCCAAGACATAAGAAAAGAAGGGTTACGGGAAGACAAAGAAGGACACCGAAAAATGGTGCGAGTTCCAGAAAAATACCTAGCACAACACCGATGAATGTCGCTCAAAACAGTCATTGGTGGCCGAGATCAAAGACAAAGAGTCGAACCCTGATTCTGAATCTGATTCTAAAAATAATGGTAAATGACAGATCATTGACGCAGACCCCACTGCTATTGTCACAACTGCAACAATTCAACCAGAAGAACTAACAGATCCTGAAGAGGGGGAGCACCTTTTTCATTCATAGATGTGGGTGAAGAGGACCCCGCTGCACTTTATTGTTGATAGCGGAAGCCAGAAGAACCTCATCTCAGCAGAGGTCGTCAAACAGTTGGGATTGTTGACAACACCACACCCGCAGCCATACAACATCAGGTTGCTTCGGCAAGGACGAGATCTTCATGTCAACCAACAGTGTCGATTGTCATATTCCATCCAACCCTTCAAGGATGAGGTATTATGTGATGTTGCTCCACTGGATGTCTGTGATGTTCTCTTGGGCCAACCATATATGTAGAGATGCCATGTTGTTTATGAGTCTCGACCCCGTAGTGTCATTGTTACGTTGGGGGGTCATCTCTACAGAATACCAGAGGTAGTTCTGACTACTGTTCCACCTAAAAAGTGTCGCAATGTAGTATCTCATACTGCAAAATTCATCTTCTTCACAATGTGTTCAAAAGGAGAACAAAAGGACACTGCAATTGTTGGTTGTGGAGCCTGATTATCTTCTTGATTTAGAGGTCTTTTACTTTCAGTCGTGTTTATACCCCATGAAGTATTTACACCCCATAAGTATGTACACTCTTCCACACGGGGGAGTGCAGAGGGGGAGTACCCCCTTTGCGGGGTCCGAGGGGTTTATCCCCCCGGTTGGGGGGTTTGGGGGCAAGCGAGCCCCCGAAGCAAAAATTGTCTTGTAAAAGTATATTGTAATTTCATTGTAAATCTGGACTGTTCATTATAAGGTCGTAGATCTAACGATAGAGATTATGTTAGGGCTTTTTTGCCCTAGAAGGAAACCCTCTTTTATGAGGGAAATGTATTGCGTCTATGTAGGTTGGCAAGTGATCTAAAATTGAAGAAGACTTGATAAACTTGATTAAATTAAATTGTAAGTGAAATGTTATGTGTTTAAGGCAACCGGATCAATTTGCAACACATAATAATGGATTACTTATGTAGAAATAAACATAGACAGCAGCATAAATCAATGAACATCAGACATAAACACAACAACTTGATAAAGGAGTTCACCCCACTCCGGGCTACATCTCCTGGTCCAGCCTCCAAATGGATCTTTTATATTAAATTGCTCAAAGTGCTTAAAAAAAAGTCTTACAGTGCTCAAATCAACAAAATGACTGCTCCAATGGCTCCGCAGCGTGCCAAAACCCCTGTCTAGGCTCTGACGGCACCTGAAACGGTCGAAAAATGAAGAAGATAGCCTCCTCTGAAGTCTCCCTCCTTCTTTGTTGTCTCTGGTTCTACAATCTGCACTTTCCAAACCCATGAACCCAGAACACGCTCCAAACGCGCGTTAAATCCTAGCACCGGGTGCAACCGCGCCAACGGTGCAAACCGTAGGACAGTTAGGGCGCCTCCAGCCCCCAACCGCCTCGGCACGGGGTCGTATGGCCATATGACCATAGACTGAGCGCAAAGGTCGTGCAAACCGTAGGACGGTTAGGGTGCCTCCAGCCCCCAACCGCCTCGGCACGGGGTCGTATGGCCATATGACCATAGACTGGGCGCAAAGGTCGTTTGACCGTTGTATAACGAGCAAAACCGTGCAAGTTACAACCGCAAATACAATGGTTAACATAACACGTAACCGCGCACGTTGGTTTAATACACGGTTCATACATTTGTTATGTGTTAACACATTGCAATATATTGCAATGTGTACGCGCCAATATATATATACAATGGTTATACAAATAAAACGATGGGTCGGGGCGGGGCCCCGACCCGACCC
Organism: Picea abies; assembly: GCA_900067695.1. Taxonomy (NCBI): domain Eukaryota; kingdom Viridiplantae; phylum Streptophyta; class Pinopsida; order Pinales; family Pinaceae; genus Picea; species Picea abies. The sequence goes on from CBVK0100364712.1 coordinate 10,724, forward strand.
TTTTCCACAATATACAATCCACTCATATAAGTCTTTGCAATGTGGGAGTTCCCGGGTTCAAACCCGCGGAACTCCAATATTTTTACAAAGAGAATTTAAACCAATTAAGGAGGGACACGTGGCGCCCAATCATTGGGCCACGTGTCCTCTTCTCATTCGCCCCAAAACAACACGTGTCAAAACCTCATTGGACAGAAATCAACCAACCACAACGAGCCATATCATCAAGCTGCCACATCAGCAGTATGGTACGGCCCTCCACGTGGCCGTACGGACTGTACGGACAGGTACAGTCAGCACCCCTTTTTGACCTGTTTGACTTGGCGATAAAATCGCGATATCTCCTCCATACGGACTCTATTTGCGAAAATAAATATACCACCGGAATCAGGAAAACGAGACGGACGCAATGGCACTGTTTTCGTCTCGATCCGAGCACTTTGAAAATTGAGCAAATTTTGATCCCCTGATCAGGGAGGGTAGAGGTGTATGGGTTTTTAGAAAAATGGGTTGGGAGTTTAGGGTAGTGGCAATAGTGTCTGCTCTTATTGAAGCCCTCATTCATTTTTTTGGTAAAAAGGAAGGAAAAGTAGTAATTTGTTTCTTTCTTTTGTGAGTGGGTTTTTCCTCAGTGATGGGGCAAGGAGGGTTATCAGGTTCGTCTGCTTCAGAATCATCGCTAAGGATATGAATAGTGGGAGCAGATGATTCTGGGAAATTGTGGGATGGACTTGGTATGGTAGAAGGAATTGGATCGATTGGATCTGTAGGTGGATTAATAGGTATTTCCAGAGGGTCAGGAAGGTTTTGTGGTTGCTCTTCATGAGGATTTTCAGGATGTTCAGCAGCTTCCTAAGGGTTTATGGGTGGATTGTTTAGCAAAATGATTTTGTTGGGAAAAACCCTTTTGGATAAGTAATTGAACAAGACGCTGATGGGTGAGGGAAAGGATGGGATTTTTGGCCTATTTACAATAATGCAACATGTTTCTAAGACATCCGAGCAGATAGTAAGGAATGTTGACCAATCTAGAATGTCATAAATGAGATAACAAGATAAAGTCAGACTGGTAAATTACCTGGTATCGGCCTTCACAGGTAAGGTAGTGCTTGACAAACTCTGCAAATTTCAGCCAAGGAGGTGGCAACGAGCTGAGTCGAACACCCTGGCCTTTAGGCTCAACTTGTTCCCCTAGCAAGAGAAAATCCTACAGGGCATTAAGGATAATGTGTTTGCGGTTGAACCAGTGAATGCCAGTGACGAGAAGACCTGAAACCTATGCTATATCATCCTCTGTGACTGGAATCCTAACCCCTTAAACAATAGAATGGTCTTGTTGAATATTCTGAGAAAATTGAAGAACCTATTGTTGATCAAATCCTTGGAGCCTTTGAAAATAACCCAGCCAACCTGCCTGCTGAAAGATTTGGTAGACTTTTGGATATAATTCTAGCAGGGTTGTCATGGCAGGTTCGTATCGTATAATAGGACCTCCCATAGCTATTCAACTCAGTATAATGAACAGTCAGAGAGTCAAGTAACCGCACCCAAATAGAGTAAGTTTTGTGGATGAAGTCATGCAAATGATGGTGAAAAAAAAAATGATGGGTAAAAAGAAGTGATGGTAATTGGTTCATTTGAAATGATGCCATAGAACTTCGATATCCCCGCCCCCAACTACGGATAAAATGGTGACTTTAAGTGAATGATAGTAATGAATCGGGCTCTTCTCATTAGCCATAGTTCAATTGTATTTACATATAAAGTTTACATACCTCATCTTTACCTTTGATTTGTACTTCGAAAAATATA
>CBVK0100364713.1:0-12031 GCA_900067695.1 Picea abies
TATGTCCTCATTTTCTTCTTGAGTCATAGATGAGACTTCTGGAGGTTTAATAGGTGTTGTCACCTTTTTGGGACCCATATGGAGTAAAAATAATAATACTCCTATCTTATATATAGATCACAAATTTTAAATCACCTAAAACAAATATTCCGAAAATAATTATGCCAATTGTAAGTTATGTACCTTTGAAAACCTTAATTTGAAGTTTCTCCTCTTGGTTGACGTTTCTTCTGGTGTATCTCTAAAATTTTGGTCCTTTTGAGTCTGCAGTTTCGACCTGTAGTAATCTGAATTTTTTTTTCTCCAATTCCATAGGTCTGACCAAAATTGGATGTGCCAAGTGGAAGTTATGGTAACTTCTCCACACCTTAATGATTTTTGGCCTTTCCGATAGAGAACTTGTACAACGTTTCTCGTGCACAATAATTGATACAAAATTCTAAAAACTGTACCAAAAATACTATGGCCTGTCCACTATTAAATTCAACTTGTCTCACTCAATTTGGATCCTCTATGAATAAGTTATGGTGTTCTACTCGGAAGACCTGTTTGAGACTAGTCAATAGGAATAATCAGATATCCTATCTTCCACAGGGTGTATCTACAAAATTATGATGAACTAGAAGCTAAAAGTCATATCATAGATACCATGATAATTTATATGAATATCCTCCATATTGTAGGGTCTGAAACATTACAGAAATAATTTTATAGCGAAAATTCCTCAATGACTAAATTCAGGATAATTTCAGAACCCTATCTTACATAGGCTATATCTCAGAAAATATAAGGCCCTAGGAGATGAAATATTAACTCCATGTACCTTGATCCGTCTACTAAATATCCTCCAAGTGGTTCCTTCTGCAAATTCATAGAAAACAAGTTATAGCAAAAATTCCAAGGTCTTTCAGATGAAGCAATGAAACCCCAAGACCTTGATCTCTGATACCAAATGTTATGGTCCAACTACTCAAAATATCATAAAATTACAGAAGGAAACACCATGTACATAATTTCAATGTGGAGCAAAACTCCAATATAGATAAGTTACATAATAATGCCTTAAAGAATAGGGGAACCCCCTCCAAATAACCCAATACCATTCATACTTCACAATTCACATGTCAATAATAAATACTTGATCTCTTATATATAGCTATTCACACTTTCACATGAGGTCCCTTTATCACTAGGCTGACCCTATTACATATGTATTTACACATTACATGTAAATTTAGGCCCATATATTCCCCCCCTTGGGGTCATATCATATACATTTAGCCATATATATGCCCCCCTTGGGTCATAACATTGTCCTCATATTTGGTAATATTGTATTGGTTGGGAGGGATGTTTTTTCCCTTAGAAATTTGGATTTGATAAGGTTACAAGAACATAAATATTGTGTCTCATATGTGTTGATGATTCATCTATGATATTTTGTGTTTTCACTGCATGTAATTTGAATCAATAATTTTCAGTGTAAAATTGTTTGGTGATAACAACTAGGGTTTTACTATTATATCATTAGGAAGAAATTTTCAGATCTGAACATTAGTCACATAAGAGTGTATGTGAAAATTGACATGGTATCAGAGCTTGGGATATGAATAGATGTGGATAATCTTGAGCCACATTTTGGCTACAACACTGGAATAGTGTTGTTCGTGTTCTTGTTCTTATTCCAAGAAGATCACAAGTGACAAATATGAGATGGATTTGTAGTAGTGTTGAGGAAGTAGCTTTGAGAGGGAGATATAGTGATGGTTGCAGGTGGAAATAGGTTATATGGTCTCTAGTTTGAGACATGGAGAAGACTGTCAAGAAGAGGAGTCGTCGACTATTGCATCTCAATGGTGTGGCATGTTGGGAGTTTTGGTGGATTGGAAGAGATATTATATCACAACAGTATATTGTGTGGTAGATTTTCAACCCTATGGATGGACTTCCAATGACTTGTCATGGTGCACTACGATGGGTGTAGCTCAGGTGCTTTGGCATGGACGAGATATATTTAGACATTTTGTAGGTTGATGAGATAGAGTTTTCATGGGGCCAAAGAGTTGTACATTGTCGAGGTATGACAATGTATGAGGTATTTGACCCAGGAGGTTGAGGGAACTTGGAGAGATGAGTTGTGGTGGTCTAGAGTGGACTATACTGAGTGTCCATCTGCAACTCAGGACTGTTCAGAGAAAGGACACATGATCAGTTGGAGAATGTGTAGATACAAAGAGTTTTTTTGTGACTTGGATGATGGAATTGGGTAGAAGTTCATTGGATGGTCGTGACTTGGATGAGAAGGATTCTTGTCTTGAAGGATTACATGGTTCTTATAAAGTGGGAACCATTGACACATGATAGGGTCATATGATTTGTTTGTGAGTTTCATAGTGTCTAACTTAGGTATGTATGGGGATATTGGTAGGAGGAACATGAATGTAGTACAAGGATATGGAGCAGTGGTATTTTAGATGGAGTCAGGGGATGTGTTTCAAGTGGAAAATGTGCTAAGGGTGCCAGGAGTGTGTTCTCAGCCTCATGGATTGAGGATAGGACTATGTAGTGTTGTTCTAGAATGGACATATGTTATTGGATGTTGAGTTGGTCTTCCTAGGTTTTGGGAACCTTTTGTGCAGGAGATCTATGCACAAGATATGTTTTCAAGGTTTGAGATGATATGGAATGATTTTGTCTAGGAGGAGACTCAGTTGGTGTATAGGGATGATATGAATGGTATGGTGAAGTGTAGAAGTGATGAGAAATAGGTCTTTGTATCCCTCACTAGGAAGGGCATAAGAGGTTCTCCAGGCAAGAGAGATTCTCCCAGGACAAGGGATTCTCCTGATAGAGAAACATATCTAGAAACGAGACAGAGAAAGGATATTAATAAGATCATATATTTTGAGTTTCATGACTTTGGGCACTATGCTTCATAGTGTCCACACCAGAGAGGAAGGGGAAGAAGGAAACAAGCATCAACAATAGAGGTTGATGAGGTTGCAGACAGGTTTTAGAGGGATATCTTGTTGGTCTCCACCCTTTAAGGTATCTCCAGTAGGGGGAATTGGTTGGTGGATAGAGGAGAATATTGCCACATGAAATGTGATAAAGAGTTATTTGACACTTTAACAAAGACTAGATCAGACTTGTGTGTGGAGATTGGAATGAGAGGAAAGCATGCAATATGAGGATCTAGTACAATATAATTTCAATTGGAGTCAAGAGAAGTGATAAGGGTGTAGAATATGTTATGGGTTCCATAAATTAGGAGAAGTTTTCTCTTAGTCTCGAAGATTGAGAGAAAGGGATACCACATATTGTTTTGAAAGGGATAAGTGTTGTTTGTTCCCAGACGATCTAGCTTAAGAAAAATGGCGATTCTTGGATTTAGGGAGGTAAACCTATATAGCATGTGGCTCCACTAGGGGTGAGGAAGATGGCCCCACCAGTAGAAAATAGGGAGTAGGTGGCTCCAATAGTGGTGAGGCAGGTCTCCCCATTAGTATTTATGTCTTAGAGGAAGCTAGAGTTCATAGGGAGTTAACCCTAACAATCCAGTAGGGATGAGAAACCTCCCAAGACTATTCATAGGAGATTAGACTTTAGAGGAATTCCTCAGGTTTAGAGGGAGCATATGGATCCAAAGGTTGTGAAGATTCAAAGGGATTCATGTTTTAGAGGGATCATGCAAACTCATAGGGATCTCGATCTCAGAGAGAGTTAGTTGGATTAGAGGGAGAATCAGGAACTTGGAGGGAGTTCCCCCTCAGGTTTAGGTGGGAGAGAGGCATCTTCCAGGACTGATAGACATGTGTCATGGGTTGAGGAGGATAGATAGGAGGCATATATGTAGGAGGATTCTAGGTTCTATGTTCCCTCCATGGAGGATTCATTTGTTTCGACAAGTTTTTCTATAGTGATAGAGGAGGTAGTTAGTCAACAGGACAAAAGAGTAGGGAGTAGGATTTTCTTCAGTTAAAGAGGGATTAACCAGTGAGATAGATTGGACAACAGGATTTCCTTCAGTGACAGAGGGAGAATCTATTGAATAGGATTGGAGTGAAACTGTGGTAGAGGAGACAGAGTCACTTCCAGTGTGGGAGACATAGGTACATCCAAATGATGGTGGATGGGATACCTCCCTCACTAATATGGAGTGTTTCTTGTTGTATCTTTAAGAGGTGTTCCCACAAGAGGCCAAGGTGTCAAGCATGTGGAATATTTGTTGGCACAATATTATCCTTTCGTTTTAGTGAAATCATCCCTATAATGAGGCTAGGGCGTCATGAGAAATTTGATGGGATTTGTGGGATTGCGATGGGGTATCAAATCCACAAAGAGGAATAACATATTCTAATTAATTGTTGAGTTTAGAAGGGGTGCCTAAAATCACTCATTGGACTTGTATATGAAGGTGAGAAGTCATTGTGACATTTCAATAATTGTGGAAGAATGGAGTTAGCATAAGTGAGTCTGCACTTGTGCTAGGTGGATTGGTCCATACAGGGTCGATAGGTGATGTCATCAATTCATATAAGAGGTCTGAAACAAATTTGTGGGAAAAAGATATTTCTAGGATTGTGTTGAGGTTTGGTTTTCAAATTTGTATGGTTATTCAAGGACAAGGTTGTCCTCATATTTTTGGTGATATTTATATTGGTTGAGAGGACAATATTGTCCTCAAATTTGGTGATATTGTTTTGGTTGGGAGGGCTGGTTTTTCTCTTAGAAATTTTGGATTTGATAAGGTTACAAGAACATAAATATTGTGTCTCATATGTATTGATTATTCATCTCTTATCTTTTTTACTTTTGCTGCATGTAATTTCAATCAATAATTTTCATTGTAAAATTGTTTAGTGATAACAACTAGGATTTTACTTTTAGATCACAAGGAAGTAATTTTCGGATCCAAAAATTAGTCACATAAGAGTGTATGTGAAAATCTACAGGACTAGTTCATCTAGTTGGAATGGCCTTGAATTTCCATAAGGCTAGGGATACAAAATATCAAGAGGATGGAAAGGGATATAAGGATGCAACTAAGAACCTCTGTGAGGTGAGGAGGATCCTCAAGGGGTTCACCATGGGTGTGTTGATGATGAGGGTCGAGGAGGTCCCTCAGCTATTGTAGAATCATGTGATTGATGTACCAAGTCCTTTTTTTCTATTATTGATGTGGGTAGCCAATGCCAATCATGAGACACATGCATTAGTCTCCCTTTTTGTAGCAACTACAGATATATAGACCTATTCTTTCAGATGTATATAGATTATATCATGATGGGCCAAGTAGCCTGATTTTGGGCATGAGGTTGTGGGAGGCTCCATAATCTAACATGTAATTATGTATCAACTTATCATGTATGTTTAGAGTAATATAGAAAGGATAAATTGATTCTTCTTTGTTATCTATATGTGTTCCAAACATAATATTTGGGAGTTCATCATGTATATTTAAGGAATTTGTTTGATTGTTGAAACATGTTCCATGCATAACCTTTTCAATTTTCTTTTGATAGATATGATTCTTGGCCAACTCTACTAGAGGTACATGTATCTTGATATCTCCCAATTCATGCTCAATATTAAAATGATGAATTTTTTTATCCATATCTTTATGTTCATTTCTCCCCTTTACTCGTTCTTGGGTATCAATATTCTCTGCAATAGTGACTTATTATTTTTATTTATCCTTAGATTGATTACTGGTAATTTTTTGGATGGAGGTTGATTATCATTTTTATCCATAACATTCCTAGGTATCAGATCATATTTCTTGTGTAATTCAGCTTGCAAGGCATCATAAAATAATCTATATTGCCATAATGATAACCTCCCTTGACCTCCACATTGATTTACATTGTGAGATTTAGAATTTAAAAATTTCTCATAGTCATTTTGAGTGATATGGATAACTTCATTATCATTTTGTAGTGGATGAATTTATTCTTGAAATTCAGTATACTCCTTCTCCCCAAACTTTTCAATTAAGTTATTATCATTGTTTTTTCTGACAAGAGGTCTAAGTGTTGGAGTATTCACCAATACTAAGAGGGGGGTGGTGGGGTAAATCAGTATTGAGCACTTTTTACCAATTTAAACCACAACATTAAATTATCAATGATTCTAGTCACTTATGATTGCACTTAACATATCATAAACATATAACCATAAACAATGTATCACATCATACACAAATACACAATAAACTAGTATTTTACGTGGAAACCAAAATGGGAGAAAACCACAAAATGTTTTCTTATATATCAAAGATTATATTCATAGGAAGCACCGACTTTCAAATTCTCCATAACCAACTGGAAGGAGGCTCCAACCCCCTATTTATAGGCTCCAACTCGAAGGAAGATACAACTCCCTGAATTCTCCAGCTCCAACTGGAAGGAGGCTCCAACTTGAAGGAATCTCCAACTCCATGTATTCTCTAGATCCAACTGGAAGGAGGCTATGACTCCCTGATTTATAGGCTCCAACTTGAAGGAGGCTCCAACTCCCTATATTCTCTGGCTCCAACCGGAAGGATGCTACGACCCCTTTTCCTTGCCCCTTGCTTCCCTTGCTTCCACCCTAAAATACAAGTGTAGACTCAACCTGTCACCGAAAATGTCACTAATAATGAACCTGTCACTGATAATCAACTTGTCATTGATAATCAACCTATCACTAATAATCACTATCCCTAGTAATCAACCTGTCACCATCATCATACAACCTATCATTGTCCTTGTCACTGATATTGATAGCTCATCATCAATAACATCATCAATAGTACTAGATCCACTCTCATAAATCATACACCAAGACCATAAACAATATGTGCATCAAATAATATGCTAATAAATGTGTTTCATATCATCCATGTAACAAGCATGTGCCATATCCATAAACCATGTACCAATATATGCCTCAAACATGTGCCATAATAGCCATCAACCATGTACTAAAGCATGTACCATAACATCCATCAATCATGTACTAAAACATGTACCATAAAATACATCAACCATGTACTAAGATACATCTCAAACATGTAAACATATACCAAAGTACATCTCAAACTATGTGTCCAATATCTAAGATTCTCCTCAAACCATATGCCAAAATCATGTGCCAAACCATCCAACATATGCCTTAAGCATATAGCATAACCATCAAAACATAACACATAGAAAGCATACCTTTACTCATGTAGAAACTTGATGTATGTGATCACATAACTGCATACCTTCCTTAACTTCAACAACATGAGAATAACATCTTCATCAAACTTTACCTCAATCTCGCAGGACTAGTTTTTGGATTAGTCACAAACCCTAAATTTCAACAAGCATAACTCCATCCTGTAATGAATAAAGGTATGAAACTTGTGTGAGCACTAGAATTTGTTCTTAGACTTCTTTAAGAACAATCCTAATACCCATCAAAATTTGAAAAATTAAATCAATTTAAATTGGGTGGATCAACAAGAAAGAAATTTGAAAAATTAAATCAATTTAAATTGGGTGGATCAACAAGAAAGAGGGGAATGATCTGATTGTAGATCAATGATCTACCATTGGGCATGGATTCAAAACCACTCTGCAGATTGAAGGAAATAAAGGTAAATATCAAGTTAAGAGCTTATATGATTATTATTAGAAGGAATAAGTGAACACAAATAAGAATGTCTATTAAATAGAGATCCTCTCTGTAGAATAGATTTAAAAATGCTTGAACAAAAACAATGATTAATAGACCATCTACAACAAATTATTTGCTGCTCAGAGATCCATTAATCAAATGAAGCCATTGATCCTCAAAACCTGCAATATATTCAATCAATAAGATAAAAATAAATTATAAAACAAATAAGACAAGATGATAAACAACTCTCATGAATCTTTAATGGAATAAATTATAATTACAACAGGCCCTCAGGCTTACAAATGAGCAACTAAACTGCTCCTCCAACTCTCTCCTCTCTTAGATCATGAATCCAACCCTTTCCTTATAAAAATACACTTCATATATAGTGAATTATCTCTCTCTACTCTAAGGAGGTCGAAACCAAGGAGCTACATAGGATATCTCTCTCTACTCTAAGGAGGTCGAAACCAAGGAGCTACATAGGATTCTCCTCCATTTAAGAGTCTGTTTCAAAAGATTGCAACAAAAACATAACAAATTCCTATTTTTTGGGATCTTCTCTATTGTGATAAATGCCTTTTTAAATAGGTCATGATGCTTGATTTGGAGATGGAACACATGTCCCTCATTTCCAAATAACTCTTAGGAAACCATTCTAACCTTCCCTGATAGCTGGCATCCTTCCCATAGCTCAGATTTGTTAGACTGTTAGAGTTTGCAGCGCCTTTGACAACATGTGCTACAAACTTTCCTCTAGGTGATGATTTTGACGTTTCTCCAAAAATACGAACTGGGTCGGAATGATATTGTGTCAAAAATTAAATGGTAATATGGTGCTTATTCACAAAAAATTTCAGAAGAACCCAGATTGGCATTCAAAATTTACGATCAAAACATGACTTTGTTGTGTGCTAATTGCCACAAACTGTCCCAAATTACCAGTTCATAGCGCCAGTGAGTCCAGGCGCTGTGAACTTTCTTGTAGCATATTGTTTCTTGCAAAACAATTCCAACCTTTCAAAACTTGTACCTGAAGAAGGATATACCTTCCAAAAGATGTTGCAAGCTTATTTCAACCCGAAGTAACCTTGAAGAAACATAAAAAGATGCTAAGTTTAACTCAAAATCCAAAACCATCACTTAATGTTGTAACTACGTGAAAAACAATAAACCTTGACAAAAATGATGTTGATGTGGCAGATCATTTTGTATTCATATTCTGGTTTTGGTACTCCTTCTGGTATCTATCTTAGCCAACATATCTAAATTCGTTTTTTCCACTTCAAGATGCCCTCTTTGCATTTTCTGACAAAAATAAGGCAACCCACCCTCTGGAAGACTTCCTTGAAAATGGTTCGGAGTTAATGAAATGCATATCATATGGATCAGTCATCACAATATGCCCTCCCGTTTGAGTATTCTTGTCTTGTTGACTATCCATAATCACTACTTGAATAATACTTTCTATAATTTGTTATGACAGTTGGTGTGTGAAAACAGGATAAACAAGAATTTTAGAGTTTAATGACATAGTTGTTTTCCTATAGTTCACCTTGTACAAATATTATACACCTCAGTGGTATGAAATATATCACATTTCAGAAGGGAGGATAAAAGGGACAACCATTGAGATTTGTAGTAAAATAAAGACAACTGAAATTTCTTTTCTAAAACAGGGTTTCAACAACAATAGTGTTAGTTTGCAGGGCCAATATGGTATGCAATTTTAGATTAATTCTACAAATTCTTAACCATATTGCTCATATTTGATAGGGATATCATACAATTGGTTAATACTGGGCTTCATATCGATGCAAAAAATGAGGGTTTCAAAAATCTGGAAATAGAGGATTCACAACGCCTAGTTCGCAGCACGCAGTGGTGACGCAAAGTCAAATTAAGCAATTCACAATGCTGAGGTATTAGTAGAACAAATGGATTTCTTGCAGAGGAAATGATAAGGTGAGGTTCAAATTATAGTCTTGACTGGTGGGTATATTTTAGAGCGCCATAGAAGTGGGTTTGAGAGTTGGCAACAAATGGGCTTGAACAGTTCACGACACCCATAATTTCAGCACCATAAACTCCTCTTTCAACCTTTGAACAATATGGAGATCGTCAAGGAATAATTGATACACCTAGGTTTGATGCTAGTACTTTGTGAACCTAATTTGGTATATTTGAGAGGCATCCAAACTTGAAGTCTCCTTCAACTAATCCGCATCTCTAGTCTGCAGTGCCAGTTTTCAATGCCAAGTTCAAAATCTAATAGCACACTTCAAGGAAACTGTTAGAAATTTTTGTGACATAATCCTTGAAAATATTATTAAATGAAGGCGCTAAAAACCAAAAAATTCCCCTTGACACATTTCTTAGTTGCAATAATGAAAGATAAGTGCATGAGGTACTCATAAGTACACTACAAACTTTCTTGTTGAATTGAAAACAAGTACACCTAACCATTTCATGTGCTAACATTGGCTCCACAGGGGATGGCATGCTCCCTGTGAGCTTCCAAGAACACATTGGCTCCACAGGGGATGGCATGCTCCCTGTGAGCTTCCAAGAACATAAAAACCTGTACTTGATACTGAGAACATCCCTGCAACTTTATCCAAACTAAAAACTGAAAAAATATTGAAGCCACTAGTGTCTCCATTGGGCTATGGAGTCTTATTGTTGTTAGTCTTCTACAAACAACACCAAACTGAAAAACAAATACTCGAAAATACAAGATTATTTATATACATTCCTACTTCTATCCAATTTTGTTGCCTGCTCAAGTGATATGGTAAAGCCAATAAAACCATTCAAGTAATTGGATCACAAACTAAAATATACTTCCATCTTTAAGCATATATATGGCCGAGAAGACTAGAGAATAGAAAAAGAAATGAATCAAATGCCCATTCTTACAACTATGGAAATATGCCTTTATGAAGTCATAAATATAATAATGATGACCCCAATACAACTCCATATATCTTACAACAGGATCATCAAAATCATACAAGAATACCTCTTTTCACCTTTCAAATGAAATGGGTGACTGTGTGTATAAACTACTCCTTTGACAATGTTGTGTTCTCCATTCGAGAAGCCTACAAGGGAGAAAATCTGCACACTACTTTCACTATGAATCACATTCTGTTCGATTTCTTCAGTAGGTCCAGGTTCAAGAATGACAAATGAATACTTACTAATTTATGCAATCTACTGGTTATCATTTGGTGATAAAGGTAGGATAAGCTGATTTTGTAGCTCTTTCGTTTCACCTCCAATGTATTCCCAAGAATCATATTCATAAACATCATATAAAGGGACAATGTTGAGAGGTTCCAAATATGTCATGAAGAAATTTTGCTTATCATCATCAAATATTCATCAAAAATAGGCTAATTGTAAAAAATTTCTAAATCTTGGTATTCATAATTTTTTGTTTCAAGATGTTCTCGAGATGATGGATGCATATCAATAACTTGATCTTTATCATAATTTAGGACAACCTCTATATCATAGTCAAAACTGCTAGAGACATTCAAATCAAGGAAACATGTGTCTATAGTGTTTTTATCACCAACATCCTTATAACCAAAAGGAATACTAATTGAATGTTGGATGTAGGGTTCAAATTCTTTACAACAATTTTCAAAAAGAATATCAGTTGGATAATTGTTTTTGTAATGATGATGAAAAACAGTGTGAAAATCATTCAAAGAATGAATTCTATCATTGGGGAGGGATAGAAACCATTCACGAGCATGTTCTTCCAAATAAAATATGAACATATTGATTAAGACATCCTCATGAACAAAATCATATTCAAGCATGCATCTATGAAAATTTGATAAGTTATCACCGGGATGATCATACTTGCTTCCTCAGAATCTAGGAATATAGTCGTCCCATTCATCTATAGTAGGCATTGGATGTGGAAAACCAACTATGTTTGAGAAATCAAAAAATTCATACCTTTGAGCAAGGATATCATTCATTGCCATTTCCATCTTGTATCATTGAAGTCACCATCATGTTCTTTCTTCATGGAGTGGATTCGCCAGGTGAATGACACAGTCTTTATTATTTGACCAACCCTTATTTGATGCAGGAGCATCACTTCACCTCAACAACGTGCCAACATTCCATCACATCAATGCACATTTCAAAGAAGGAGAGGCATTGAACCTCCCATTTTTAAATTCGAAATATAATTCTATATGGATCCATGTTGTAAGCTTGAGTGAAAACCAAGACATATATCTAAACATGAAGAAGATAAGGTCACCTTTAATGGCTGATAGGTTGATGGCTCTAGGTTCAATTCAAACTATATGGCCATTTATGAAAACTTCAATTTAATAGATGAGGTTAGGTGAGAGAG
>CBVK0100364716.1:0-10352 GCA_900067695.1 Picea abies
TTTCGCTTGGAAACACTAACTAACCCTTGAATTAATTGTTTGTTGTTTGTGTATGCAGGTTGGCCTCTTAAATTTTGGCATTAGGGTTTGTTGATGATTATATATGTGTTTTTGCAGCAATAAACAAGAAGATACAATCATGGAACATACCTCATCCATATGCAAGATCAACAAGATGATAGACAAGCCAAAACACTTTAGATCTGATTTTATTCATAATAGTAAGAGAACCTAATACAATGAAGATGTCGATCTGGAATGCTCAACAGATGGCTCCAAGATAGGAGATTAGAAGCTGCTACAAAATGCTCCAATAGAAAGCTACAAGCCTCCAAACGCTGGATACAACATGAAGACCAATGCCAAGGTAGATCTAGGTCGTATGAAGTGCCAAACCCTCAAGCTGGAAGATGCCACGCCCTGCTGGAACCCTGAGTAGCCTCAACAATTCGGCCCTACTATCAAAAATGTCCAATCACCCCGGTAAACATGCCAAACAGTAGATCGAGTGAAGGCAAGAACAACCCAGGTGCTCAAATCTCCTAGATCCCTCTCAAACCCTATGGATCTTAATCTCCTCCAAGGAATGGTGTGCCCCCCTAGATGCCTGAAACCCTAGATAATTTGACCTCTCTCCTAGAGACCTCCAACAACTCCACCAATCCACTAGAATGATAGATCGGGGCACGGCAATGAAAACCCAAGTGCTCAACTAGGCAAAATACCTGCTAGACCCTTAGATCTAGCCACACTCCAATAAATGATGCACCCTCCTCTTAGGGATATCGTCCCCCTCTCAATGCAAATCAATACTCCATGGGATGGCCTCCGGAAGTATCCAATAATGGCGCTATGACACCTGCAAGGAAAACCCAATACCTGGAATTCCCAAAACCTCTTCTCCTCAGCTAGATCGAATCCTCCCTCAATGGATGGTGCGCCCCTCTTGCTGGAAACCCACAACTGGTGCGCCCTCTCTCGTCCTGCACCTGTAATTGATGTAGAATCCCCCTGCAACTGAGTAGATCTGGACTAGAATTGTGTGGGAGAGTATTGCATCTCCGAGACCATGCTTGGGACAAGCTAGGTGGAATATTTCACCATCGAATCATCCTCTAGGGTTTGTTAAGTCTGTTATCCCCCACTTTCAGGGATAACTAGGAGATCATGTCTCGAGGCCCACGGGTTCTAGACATGGAATACTGAGAGCAGGATTGACTTCAGCATGGCCCTAGAGGGCCCACCTTTTCTCTCTTCCAGCATCTTTATCCTATCAGCAGTAGCAACAGCCTCCACCACCATCGGCTTGGTCTTGTGTTAGAGAGGGTTATTGCTTCATGAGGTGATTAGTTCAGGTATCATGGTATGTGTCACTTTGATCATCAAAACCATTGAATGTATGCATCTGATCCCTTTTATTTCTAACAACTGCTTGGATCTTACACTTGCCCACTTGACCATGCTTTGGGGATTGACAGGGTGTCTTAGTAAACCTATGTCTGTTGGTTTTGGTTAGCCATTGGGGTTGTCTCTGAGAAGCTATCGCCCTCTCCCTTCACAATTTCACTTTTCCATCTTGTTTCCCGCTCACCTATCCCATTCCACTTGTCTGGGCACTGGGATGACCTTTTTTAGTGTTGCACCTTATCTAGTGGAAAGAAGGGGCTAAAGGCCCATAAGGTAAAAGCAAGCTGGTAAAAGATAAAAGCCTAAGAATAAAACCTCGAGATGCTTCGCCCAGGGATCCCCAAGAAAGCAATAAAAGACTTCTCAACAAGAAACAAGAGGGACCCTAAAAAAATAATAAAACAAGACCTAACTAGAGGATAGGGAGTCTCATCACGAGCCAGCCTATTAGGTCCATGGGTACCTAGTAGTATGACATTGCCATCAGCTGGTTACCATGCCAGGGAAGTGACCTTTGGTTGCATGGCCAAGGGAAAGGGGGTCTTATCACGAGCCAACCTTCTCATTTCTGTGAAAGTACTTGTGGGTAACGCTGTCACCACTGGTCACCACGCCAGGGCAGTGTCCCCTGATTATCTCTTGAGCAAAAAGAAAGAAAAAGGCAATTAAAAAAATGAAATAACAAAAAGAATAAAAGGCATGAATGGGCTTGGAAAGAATTGCATCCATGACAGCTACAACTCGCCTTCTACAAAGGCACCCACAGGTAACACATTGCATCCTTTGCCTGCACCCACCTGCTTGGACATCCCTTGACCACTTCATCCACTTGCATGGCTTGGAAGAGGTCTCTTCCGGGAACTTCCCTTATTCAGTGGACACTAGCCCAATAGGATGCCTTGCCCTTTTCCCAGACTTGTATAGTAGGTTTGTGTAACGTCTTTGAGCTATTGATTGATCTATTAGGGGTTTTTATGCATATGTTTATTAATATTGATGATGAAATGTGATTGACATTGCTATGATCCCTGTGACTGATGAGCCCATGGAGGGCAGAGCTTTTCATGTGCAAGACCATGCCTGACAGACAGGTACCATCTTGGACCGGTACACATGGGGAGATGATCAATTCGAACCTCCATGGGGCTGAAGAGCCCATCAGGTGGATGTTGAAACCCCATCAGGGGGAGATACAGGATAGAGATGGATCCGAAGCTTTGCACCAGAGGAGAAGAGGACGTTCCACCAGAGGCACCCTGACAAAGCTTGACCTAGGGGGGATGACCCTTCCTCAGTGGAACGTTGGCGTTTGGAGGCCTAGGACATCACCATCTTGACCAGGACGTCACCCAACATCATGGACCTCTTGGGAGGCAAACTTGGCAGCAATGGCACGTGTGGCAAAGTTGGAGAAGCCCAAGGAGGGCTAACGTTTTGCTCTAGGATGCCCCATCTGCCCTAAAAGGGGCTAACATCTCCCTTGGAGGGGATTTTACTCTCTTTTCAGCTTGATTTAGGGTTTTAATTTGACAATTAAATCTAAAACAATATGATTTTGGTATTTTGGCCTTGTCGGCCTTTTACATGACCTAAAAAGTAAAATTAGGTCATGATATTGTATAAATGGAGGATTTTGTCCTTCATTTTTTCATCATCACGCATTCACTCCATAAGGAGGTCTGAAATTTGCGCCCTCTCTTGGGTATTTGACTGATTTAGTGAGGCGCACTTGTTGAAGAAAGACTTTTTTGGCATTTTATGGTGTTTCTCTTGAAGGAAGGTGTTACAACTAGGGTTTGCATGGTTATTTCTTGATGAATTGTAAGTATTTTTCTGCAAAACTTCTTAACGAATGGTTGTAATTTAATTTCTTGCATATGTTCATGAATATTTGTTGAATCAAAACCCTAGGTGACAAGCACACAAGTAGGTCCTTGTCTCATGTCCCCTGATAGAGAAATTTTCAGCCATTGAAGAAGGAAAAGAGCTTAGCCATAGCTACACTCCTATTTCTTCTTCCCTTTTTGTTGGTCATACCTTTACAAGCTGAGAAGAAGGAGACGTCCTGAAGCCTAGGGTTTCTACACTTTAGGGCCAATTTTTCTAGGGTTTGCTAGTGGAGCCTTACTGTTGCAACACTGTCTTATCAAACCCTCCTGTCTCAGTTTATCTTTTATGCTAGCCGTTTTGCCATCCAAGAAAGGAGGAGAGAGCACGAGGCCTTGCCATATCAACACCGGAGTGAGCCTCTCTCCCCTAGGGTTTTGACTCTGAGGCCTTGCCATAGCAACACCTTAGAACTCTTCCCTCTAGTTCTTAGCCGTTGACTCCTTCAACCTTTGCGTCCTTCACTTTTGACTCCTATAAACCCTAAGGCACTGATCTAAAGTCCTCCAACGTTGAAGTGAAACTTGATTACAACACTCTCAAAACCTTTGAATTAAAAAACCTAACCACTAACCCTAACCTCAAGCTAATCTACTAACCCTAAGTGTTGTCGTCATCCTTTGTTATTATATCATTAGTGCAACTCGACGTTTTCTTTATGAGCAATTGAATAATGGTTAAGGCATTTATTGAATGAAGTATTGATTGGTTACGTTGAATCCCATATTTATTGGTGAAGTGTTATAATTTTCATTGCTATTGATAAACATTGACTTTGTCAACATTTATTGCCAATTGCTTATATGTTATTCAGATAGTCATCTATATGAAGTACTAACCCCATTGAGATATAGTTTGTATACATCAGTTTGTTGTTGCTTTGTTCCAGGAAGGTATACTTCTTTGGGGGTTTACTTTAAATTGGCCTCTGGTCGGACTATCTGTTTGGTGGTGACTTGTGAGGCGGGAAAACCTTATCCTTGTATTATTATCCTCTTGCCTCCTCAAAACCCCAGGTCACCGGGGATGTCTCCCCTGGGCCTCACCTCCCTAAATAGAAAGAACCTTCCCATCGTGGTGACATTAGGTGGGATAGGTTCCTGTTACGCCAGTTTGACCTACAAGATTCAAGCCTTTTATTCTAGCTACAAACTGCGCGATAACAAAGTCAAAACCCTCAAAACCCCCAAGAGATGGGCCCTCTAGCTAGAAGCCAGATATCAAAATGATAATCATACATGAATCAATCAATAGAGGCCCTTGCCTTTCCTTTATACTTCCTTCTCGCCTTCTTCCTCCAAAGTGACTTTCATTTTATTAATATTCAAGTAATGTGCCCAAAATGACCTCTTTAGTGAATTTAATTAACTTATAGCTAAAAATACTCAAAATCATGGAAATCGTCGGAATGCAACGAAACCAAGGCCAACCTGTGCAGAATGGATCATAATGATGAAATGGGGTGAACGATGCAAGCCGGATCTCAAAATGCCTCTCAATAACCCCTATACTCGCTATAACATCCATCTAGCTACTCTGGTCATCATAAACCTCTGCAATGTAATGATGTCCCAAAGTGGGGACATTACATTGATAGTGTTCAAATCAGCAAGAACCTATAGTCTTGAGTCTGCTTGAAGTCATTTCCTATGCCTTGGAAGTGATGATTATCTTGGAATTCATTTAAGGACCAATTTGGAAAGCCAGTTTTGGTATTTAAGAAGCAGATAGCTGCCAATTTGCTATCATGTCTTCCTAATAATTGACATGTTTGGCATATTTTTCATAGTGGGCCTATATTTAGAATCCATTTTGCATAAGTCATGAACTTTCATTTTCCTATTCCTTGGTCTCAGATTCCTTTGCTTGAGGTGTTAGGGTATTGCCATTATTTAGAGTCTTGTGACCTAGAACGATCCCACTCATTGATACATCGTGGATTAATTCTGTCACACTCCTTATCCTTGCTCGAAACAAACTCTGAATGGATCAACAAAGCATCAAGAGGATGAGAAACGCCAATACTATCACCACCATCAGATACAGAGGTATTGGAATAAGTGGTCTGTTCTATTTCCAGTTCCTGCTTCTGGGTGATGAGGCAATCCTGGGTATTATATGTAGTCAAGGGTGCAGTCTCCTTTGAATTCCGATTAAGATACCTTTGCATAGTAAGAAGGATGCCTGTACATAACAGCATGGGGTATTCCTCACCTATATCAATGAAATCAGAGATTCTGTCTTCCGGGTTCACATCAGCAATACAGATGACACAATCTTCTACTTGTATTTCACCAGGATAGAAAACTGCCACATCAACAACGCTGTCCTCATCTCTAACAGAGTCATCATCAGTATCAAAGATGGGAGGACCATCAAAATGCAAAGTATAGGTTGCTAAAAATCAGCCCTCAAACACTTAGTCAATAATAGATTTCAACCTGCAATAGTAATTCACCAATAAAGTAATGAAACCACATGCATTTTACTGAAACTATGAGCAGAAATACAAGTGACTAAGTAATCTGAAAAATATAGCAGCAGAAAAATGAATAATGGACAAGCATTCAACACATTTGACACCAGGACTTTTATGGGCAATGCCCCTGGAAAAACCCACAAGGGGAAAACCAGTCAAAGAGATTTCTTCTTATTGAGCTCAAGGAAAAATTCTGAGTTTACAACAGCAAGATTATCAGCATTAAATACAACAACTTATCTCACTAAATCTGCACAAAACACCTTGATTTGCATGCCCACACAAGCTGTCTCGATTTTTGTGCAACTGTAGGGTCTTGTACAGCAGAAACACAGCAGGTTTACCATTGATTTTTGTGCCCAGACTTGACTGTAAGGTACAGTACTCAGCGGTACGGTCCTTTCTCAGCAAAACACCTTGGAAATCGTGCCAAACATCTGCTGCATCAATTTCTGTGCTTTATACAAGCTGTATGGCCAGCAATAAATGTTGTACGGCCCACCTTCAGATGCTGTATGGAACAGGACTGCAAACAATGCTGAAAATATTATTGGGATGTGTGCCAATCCCCTCCTGCTGCTACTCTTTCCCTCAGCTCAAACTCTCTCTTGGAAATCATGCCTCTTCACTTTCCCTCCAAGCTCTCCTCAAAAAGTGCGCCCCACCTCTCCTCTAGTGCTCCTTTTATTACTCATTAATGAGTAACTGCCCTAACCCTTGGTCTTCAAAAGAGATAGACGGTAAAGATTAGATTTTTCCCTCTTGAGATCAACGGTCATGACTTAATCATCCGTTGAGTTCACTTAAATCGCTTAAGTGACCCACACACTCATAAAATCACTTTTACCCATTAAATATTAAAAGGCTCAACATGACTTTATAAAATCACCTTATAAAGTCACTTAAGAGAGACATTTGCTCGGTCTCTTCTGCATGCTGGGCGTCACCAATGCAAAAGTACCTCCGAGCCCCCAAATCTAACATAGGTCCTATGACTTCCTCATTTAAATTGAAAAGGAAGATCCGATCCGATGCCTTTGTCACACTTGTTTTTTGTCAACGAAGTATTGAATAAAGATAAACATTTAGTAGACAGCTCAAATTTCTACTCATTGTTGATTCCACAACAAAGATTATGCTCCTCTGGATACAAGGCTCCCTCATACCTGCTATCTGACATTGGGGCAGCAACAATATCCTCATAGGATAAGCTCTGTAAGTGAGCTTGAGTGTTGGTGGAAAACCGTTCATTTTGCAAAATAGCAAGGTTCATACCACCACATAGTCCCCCACTTGTGTTATATTCTTCATCTTCATCATCACAGACCTAGTTTTTGACAACAAAAGGGTTTGTTGGAGAGCTGGAGAATGATGCCAAGGGCTGATCCATACTTAAACTCAAATCTGAGTTGTCATCTTCCATTTGAATCGGGTCACCGTCATCAAATTTAAGGGGAGACTTAAGCCACAATTCATCTCTATTCGAGTTCTCCTTTAATCTTGAAATACACATTCATCCTTTAAGAAAGTAGGGCTTTTTACTAAGCTAGAGATGACCAGGGGTTGTTCAAAGGATACCCTATCTATGTCCATGCTAGGAGATGAATCCAAAAGCTGGTCTATCTTTAAATCTGAATTGTCATCCCCAATGACTGCCTCATCGTCTTTGTTATCACACAATTTGTACTTGCCCAAAGCCAAAGGCAAGTGGGTACTAAATTGGCGTAACAAGGAGGATGTCCTATCATTGTCACCTTAACAAGACACCTCTTTCTATTTAGGAGTGGTACCCCAGGGGAGACGTCCCCAATGACCTGGGGGTTTGAGAAGGCTAAGGCAAAATATTAAGAAAGTCTCACCCCTCTCACAGGTCACTCTGATCAAAAGTTCCAAGGGTTTAAATGAAATGAAGCAAAATAATATTTAAGTGTACCTGCCCAGAACAAGACAACAAGAAAAGATGCTATTTGCAAGTACCATATGATGTTAGTGCTTCATAAAACCATAGAATTTTGATAAAATGAACAAGCTGATATAAAAGCTGAAACAAATATAAGTATTTATAACAGCAATATATATTTAGCGATAGCTTCACAATTATGCCTCAATAAAGCTTCAAAAATGACAAGAAATGATACACAAACTTGACAAAATGATAGTAATTGTCAGAAGCAATGATAGCAATGTATAATCAGCTTTAAATCTTTGCTTTTAAGATGAATTTGTTGATGTTATAGATGGCTGTAGCAATCTTTTGCAACAGCAGCAAATTAGTTAGTAGGTTAGTCTAATCTAAAGTTAGAAATAGTTAGTAAAAGTCTTAAGCTAGATGGTTTAAGAGTTTGTTTGGTCAATCAATCACTTGCAAGGTATGAACTAGTGCCTTTTAGGGTAAATGGAGTCAAAGTTTGCAGTGGCAATTCTTAGAGGGAAACAACAAATGATAATAGATGAGCTAAAGGTAAGGGAAGATGATTGAGGTGTTAGTAACCTAAGGCCTCAATATCAAAAACCCTAGAAGGAAAAGATGCTAGAAAGTAGGTAACCCTAGGCCCTAGCGATTTCCTTCTTCTTTAGATCAAACTTGAAATAAATGTATGAAGCTTAATGAAGCAATGCTACTAAAGTGCTACAAAGGTAGGGCTCTAGTATATTCTTCAAGGGAGATGTTCTCTAGCAAAATCAAGTAGGTGAAGAGTTATAAATAAAAAGACAATAACATGTGCTTTTCTCCTAGGATTTCAAACTAGAAATTTCATAGTCTTAGAAATGAATAAGCAAATGTACCATAACCATTCAAACTAAAGAAGGATTGCAGATTTTTACTTACTTCATCAAAAATAATCTAGCCACAAACCCTAGTTGAAGACTTTCCACCATGAAAATGCAAAAATACACCAAAAATAGCCTCCTCCAAGAGTTGCGCACCACTTAATTTCAGCCAATAAACCTTAAAAGAGGCCGAATTTCAGACCTCACACTTGTGTGAGTGAAAGATAATGAAAAAATGAGAGTCTTAACTCTCTATTTATACAATATGAATGACCTTTAATTACATTTTAGGTCAAAAAAGGCCGACATGGCCAATTTACATCAAAAATCCAGTTTTACATAAAATAAACAATTCAAAACCCTAATTTGCCTTCAGGGACGTCATGCCCCTCCTAGGGTGACGTTAGGCTCCATCTGTAGATTTTTTGAGGTCCTATGAGGATGCCAACTAAGGTTTGTCTTTGACCTTAGTTTGGCTCTAAGTTTCAACTCTGTGGTTGTCCCTTTCTGTTGTTTTGGGACAGCAAATAATCACCAACTTTCAGCTCAATATTTTGATGGTTAAGTNNNNGGTGCCCTTGCAAGTGTTTTCTTTACTCAATGTTAGCACATGCAATATACATCAAAACAAATAACACTACCTCTAGATCTTTTAACTTTAAAATGTTGATCTACACTTCTAAGCATGCATGAAATTGACACATGTTTTTGGTCAACATGACCCTGGAAACCCCCCCCATGGGAAAAACCAGTTTGGAGCAGATATATATAGAAGGCCTCAAAGCAAAATGTACAACACAGGAAACATATACAAGTGAACCTGGTACAATAGCAACCACTCTCGGATTCCTTGGAGTTCCTTGAAGACTTCCCCACAAGCCTTGTGAAGTAAGGCGCCCCTTGCCTTGGTGTGCCTTTCTTCCTTTGCTTGCCTTTGTCTTTATCCTGATGCCTTTGCTTTTCCTTTGCTCTTGCTTGACCTTTGAACTTGCCTTGCCTTTATCTTTCCCTTTGTAGTAGCCTCCTCCTCTCAAGAAAACCTCCCACGAGATGATGGTGCGCCCCTCTCCTCAAGTGCACCCCCTCCTCATGCAAAACTCAACAAGGTGATGGTTTCTCCCTTGCCAAGCGCCTTCTATCTCCCATGAAGTGCACCTCCTCTCAACAAGATAGAACCCACCAAAGTAGATGCTCTCCCTTTGCTTGATGCACCTTCCCTCCAAGAATGCGCCCCTCCACAAGCAAATGTGCCCCTACTCAAGAAATAAACTCACAACAATGTTTACCAGGTACCCTTCCTTGTTATGCGCCCTCCATCTACTATCAAGAACTCCTCTCCTCAACAAGATGAAATCATCCACAAGGAGCACCCAGCCTTTGCTTGATGCGCATCTTCTCCTCCAGATGTGTGCCTCCACAAGCACTTGGGCCCTCTACTAGATATATGCGCCCACAAGGAAGAAGAAGCCCATACTCCATGGCTTTCTCTCCATGGTGAACTAGACCCAAGTTATGGCCTCTCCTATGCTCTCAACCTCATGCGCCCTCTCCTCCTCAAGATTTGTGCCCAAGAGCTTCTCCTCCTCTTCTCATCTCCTCTCAAGTGAAGAATAAGTCTCATAAATGCACTATACCCTCCTTTAGCCTCCTATGGCCAAACCCTAAAAGATCAATGGCCTCAATCCAATCTAGCCAAGTCTAATCAATGGGTGAGATTCAATCCCTAAATCTCACTTAGGAAACCCACTTTCCATAGTTTGTTTTATGTCTATTAATTCACCCACTTTGTGAATTAATTGTCACTTTA
>CBVK0100364717.1:0-12533 GCA_900067695.1 Picea abies
CTTATCATTCAAAGACAAACCACATTGATGTTCTATATCATTTTGTAAGAGACATGATTGAAGAAAAGAAAGTATCAGTGATGAAGGTGGACACTTTGAAGAATGTTGCAGATTCATTAACAAAATCTNNTGTGAGCACTGAGAAGTTCTCTTGGTGTAGAGGATCCATGGGCATTGTTGACTATGTAACCCTGTAACCCCCTATGTGCATAGAAAACAACAAGTGGGAGAATGTTGGGTATGTGTTATATTCTTTGCAGAGGGGTTAGAGGGGGGGTGCAGGGGGGCAGAGCCCCCCATTCGGGGGTTCGGGGCCAGCGCCCCTGAAATTTTTTTTTTCGGGCCGACATATTTCTACCGAGCCGACATATTTCTGGGACGACATATTTCCGGGATGACATATTACCGGGACGACATATTTTTGGGACCACATGATATTAGTTGGTTTTTCAGCACATGTTTTTTTGCCGATGGTTTTCTATTTCCGGTTAAGGAATTAGGGATTTGGACTAATCCAGGTCATTAGGTTAGGGTTTTGGATGCCGCTAGCTCCTATATGTATATTTTATTGTAAACAATGTAAAACAGTGTGTATGAATATAATATATGCTGGTTTTTCCCGGTTTGGGTTTCCAGGTGAAAAATCTCTGAGTAATGTTTGTATTTGCCATTGTATCTTTTCTGTTCTTTTCTGAATATCAGTTTGCAGTAGATATTTTACAAGGTTAGAATTTACACCTTCGAGTGGTAGTACATCATACATCACCTGTGTACAGATCGACCTAAATTTCCTGAAGCCCTCTTTAGATAAACCAATCGGCCACCTGACTGCTATAATGCCACCAAGAACAACACTAGGGAAGATACTCTCTAGTACCTGGGTAGTCGGGTAGAACGGATAAGGGCACGGTCTAGCCTCCTTAGTTGGTGCCCTGCGATATTGGGTTGAATACTATTGTTGGACCTCGCACGTATATCAGAGAGCTATAGCACAGGGCAAACCCTTGTCTGTAGAACCCTTGAACACCTAACCCTTAGGGATGGAAACAAAAAGTAAAACAGACAAGATCTATTGTCACGCAACTATGTTCGAGTTGCCAAATCACTACACATTTCTTCCTGGTTAAACATTTTGGCATTTCATCACTGCAGTATTCTTCAGACAAGAGTATAACTCCATAGGTGTAAAAAACAAAAGTCTGGAAAGTTTTGCACCATTATTTGAGACCTATTCCATTGGATTTATCTCTTTGCCCTTATCACATTCATACCTATCATTTTTCAAAAAATATTTTGACCCCACCAGCCCCTTTTCGGTTCCCTCATCATCATCGCCCATACTCGTAGCGAAGACTTGGAAGCGCGCTTCAATACTTTGCAATCTAATTTCACAAAGACCCAACAAGAAGTGAAACAGCTCAGTGCCAATGTTGCCACCCTCAATACAAACATGCAGTCCTCCATCGTCGCCTCAATCGAGGAACTCAAACAAGACATGACTACCCAAATTGAATCTATTGTTTCGATGATCTACACCAAGCTGCATATCCCTACAGATCCCCCTTTCTCTGACCCACCTCTTCATACCGAAGCTAAAACTTCCTCTCATTCCCATAATTTTCAGTCCCATCACTTTCAACGTGACCTACACCTTTGGTGGGTGGATGTGACCAAATTTGATGGCTCGGATCCCACTGGTTGGGTATCCCAAATGGAACATTATTTCTCTTTATACGTCATTACAAATGACTTGGCCAAAATCCAGTATGGTATTCTCCATCTAGATCAAGAACATTGGCAATGGTGGCAATGGAGAAAAACTTTTTGTCAAGGCTATCTTTCTTGGACACACTTTGTGGAAGAGCTTTATGAATGCTTTGACACTGACACCAACCATTTAGGTGGTTTGACAAAGTTGAAACAATCTAGAACAGTGGAAAACTTTATAGCTTCTTTTGAGAAACTAGATTTTCAGACAGAGGGCATGTTTGATGCTTTTTTCCTAGAATTTTTTATCAGTGGCCTCAAGGATGAGATTCATGCCCATGTCCTCATGGATCAGCCTCAAAGTTGGATGGAGGCCACCAAAACAGCTAAGGAAGCACAATAGGTTGTATCTTCTCAAAACCAGAAACCCTCCTTTATTCCTTGCACTAAACCATTAAATCCCACTACCCCCTCTGCTCCACTCAACATCCAAAAATTGACCAAGGTTGAAATGGATGAACGCCAACTCAAAGGCCTTTGTTATAATTGTGATGACAAATATTTTTCGGGCCACAAGTGTAAGGAACAAAATCTTTTTATGGCCATCTAAGAGGATATTTCAGAAGAGGATGTTGAAACTCCCCTTGTGTCTGAGTCACCTGAAACAACTGACATAACCCCTCCCTCAGACCCTCCTGAAGTAGAACTGGTCATTTCCCTCAATTCTCTCACTGGCTTCTCTGCTCCCCAAACCCTCAAGCCAATTGGTTACATCAAGCATAGGAAGGTCATCATTCTTGTTGATAGTGGAAGCACGCATAATTTTATTCATTGTCGCATTACCCAAGAAACTCATTGCTATATCCATGCAGTCAATAATTTCCAAATCATGATTGCCAATGGCAGCTCCATGAAATGTGGAGGGCATTGTGAAAATGTGTGTCTCCAACATGGTGACTACCACCTAAAATCTCATATGTTTTCTATCGACATGGGAAGTTGTGACATTTTGTTGGGTGCAAACTTGCTAAGGACTTTGGGTCCCATTCTCATGGATTTTAAGGAATTAACCATGCAATTCGACCAGGAGGGCCAACAATATAATTTCCAAGGCATCACCATCGGTTCACCTAAGATCATTAGTTCCCATTGCATGGAAAAGATGCTCAAAAAAGGTCATTCTGGCGTTATTTTCCAACTCCATGCCATACAAGCCACTGAGACACCCTTGGTGCCACAAGACCTCCAATCCATCCTCTCTAAACATCTAGTGGTATTTTCCACTCCCCAGGGACTCCCTCCTTCCTGTGGTGTTCATGATCATTCCATTACCCTTGTACCAGGAATCCTTCCTCCCAATATCTGTCCCTATCGTCACCCCTTTTCCCAATAAAATGAAATTGAGAAAATGGTTCAGGAACTCCTTAACGCAGGCATTATCCACCCTAATATGAGCCCCTACTCTTCTCCTGTGGTCATGGTCCTAAAGAAAGAATGTTCTTAGCGCATGTGTCCTGACTTTTGTGCCCTCAACAAACTCACCATTAAAGAAAAATTTCTCATTCCTGTCATTGATGACCTCTTGGATGAATTGAGTGGCGCCCAGTTCTTTACTAAACTTGATCTTCGTTCTAGCTACCAACAGGTACATATAAAATAGGCATACATTCCTAAGACTTCATTTAGAACTCATGAGGGCCGCTATGACTTTTTGGTCATGCCTTTGGCTTGTGTAATGCCCCCTCCACCTTACAAAGCCTCATGAATCATGTCTTTCGTTCTTTTCTCCGTCATTTTGTCTTAGTTTTCTATGATGATATCCTCATCTATAGAAAAACCTGGACAGACCATCTTGCTCATGTGGATCGATATCTCCATCTACTCTCTCAGCACAAAATTTTCCTGAAACAGTCTAAATGTGCTTTTGGCACCTTGGAATTCGAGTACTTGGGTCATCTTGTTGGCAAGGATGGCATCAGGCCGGATCCTAAAAAGATTGAAGCTATGAAAGACTAGCCTCACCCAAAGACTCTCAAAATCTTGTGTGGATTTCTAGGCTTAACATGTTATTATCACAACTTTGTTAAGAATTATGGGAAGATTGTGGCACCTCTCACTACACTCCCAAAAATGAATTCTTTCACTTGGACTCCAGCAGTTTCTTAGGCTTTTCAAACCTTGAAGATGGCCATGTGCACCACTCCAGTCCCTGCCCTTCCTGATTTCACAAAGACCTTTGACTTGGAATGTGATGCTTCAGGGAAATGAATTGGTGTTTTCCTTATGCAAGAGGGTCGGCCTTTGGCCTTTACCAACAAACAACTGTCTGAATGGAATATGGGCAAATCAATCTATGAAAAGTAAATGTTGGCTATTCTGCATGTCATTGATCTGTGTCGCCCTTATCTATTGGGGCAACGCTTCCAAATTAAGACAGATCATCATGTTGAAAATACTAAGACAACTGAGAGGGGGGGGTGAATCAGTTGTTATTGTTCTTAAACAATATATGACTATTCAAACAATTTTTAATCTCTTCCAAGTGACCATCAATATTATACAATATATGAACAACATGAATAATGAACATCAGTCACACATAAGATATACACAAAGGCAGATTTTCACGAGGAAACCCATAAAGGGAGAAAACCTCTTCTTCTTCGAATGATAGGAAGTCTTTTAAGTTTTGTACATCATCTATGTTTGAGCACCAACTCAAAGTGAGGCTACTACCTCTGTTTTACAAGCTCCAACTTGTTGAGAGCACCAACTCTCTGGTTTCTCTAGCACCCACTATAAGGAAGCATCAACTCCCTAAATGTTCCAACACCAACTGGACTTATACAAGCACCAACTTGCATATAGAAAACTCTGTTTTTTCCCTAGCACCACCCTGCCACCCTATTTTCTAGCCACAACTAGATGGAAGATACAACTTCCAATATTCAAGCACCAACCTGAATATCAGAGGACCACAGTCCTCCCTGGCACCACCCTACCTCCCTGGTTAAGAATAAATGATTTAATAAAAAACAATACAGGTGTCTCACTTCTTACGCCTTCTTCTCTGTTCTGCAATTCTTCTCTACTTCTATCTGTTCTGGAATTCTTCTCTGCTTCTATTTGTTCTGCAATTCTGCTCTGTTTCTATTTGTTCTGCAATTCTGCTCTGCTTCAAACTATTTTACAATTCTACTCTTGCTTCTATGTTTTCATCATCTGTTTTACATTTCTGAGTTTCTACCTTTCTTACAGTTCAAATCCTTTTTCACTCAAAACAGCCAACCCTGCATAGTCATAGTTTCATAATTTTTTATGCCCATTCCCTCTTTAGTTACACCTCGAATCTCCTAGGGAAAAAATGCCTCAACAACTGAATCGTCAACCATTCAAGAATCATGATTCAGTTCAGCTGAATGAATCGTAACTGAACAGTTAATCATGAAGAGCAATAGTAGCCCTTCGATCAACTTTCCAAGTATCCAACACCGTTGGATTACAAGCACAGGGTATCGCGTTGATTTCGCGATTTCGCATTTCGGTATTCTTTTGATGGGATTTCTTGATACTTCATGTCACGATCTCTAAACTATGAAAAGAAAATAGCTTAGTTGGAAAATCTCCTTCCCTTCTCGTGACCATCGGCGGTGACCTAGAGCTTATCCACAAAGCATTTCATCATTCGCAACTTTGGGACTCCTGTGATGAAGAGTCTCGACTCTTTATGTCGCGATCGCCGAAATGGAGCTTTGCTAGACTGGCTCCTTCCCTTCACGTGACCATCGACGGTGAACAGGTGCTTATCCACAAAGCGCACTTCGCGATTCACAAAATTTTTTGTGAGTCTCCTTGAATCCTCCAACTCCTAGTATCCGAAACTCCGAAATGGAGCCAGATCAATGGTCCACACTCTCAATTGATCAACGACTCAGATTCAATCGCGGTTTCATGTTTCGCGATTTCATAGGATAGAGCTCCTCCTTCCTTCGACTTTCTAGTCAACGAAAATTTGACCTCTTGCCACGTGTAGTCTGCATCCCACGGTCCACGACCCTCGATCCAAGGGTTCATATCAATCCTCGATCCGACAGCCCAAATCATTTCGGGACATCGCATATCACGAGTTCCCACACCATGCTCCCTTGACTCCTCCAATTTGTAAGTCAGCGAAATTCTAATCGCTCGCCACGTGTCCTCCTCAACGATGGACAGTCCTCCTGCTTTCAGGTCTTTGTAAGCCCACTTCATCTTGTACTTAAAGATCATGATCCTTCTGGATCCAATGATGGTCAGTCCTCATGCTCAGATCCAACGTCTGAGATTTGTTCTCCTCTTTTGCGCGTTCCTCCTATCTGTATTCAAATATGACTGTCATCAGTAATTCTGAGTGGGTGATCCAACGATCATTGTTTATCTTCACTATTAATCTTTCCATGCCATCATCCTTGCGCTATTGATCGTGTTGATCTTTCCATCAATTCGTTGTGTTGTTGATCGTGTTGATCTCACCATCAATGAAAAACTTGTTGCCTACATCTTCTATCTATAAATATGCCAACAATATCCCCCTTTGGCATTGATGGCAATATCCCCCTTTGGCATTGAAGAACTGGACTCTACACTCTTTGCCTGGATTGCTACTATGCATGTTGAACACCCAACCAACCATACCCCTGTAGCATCCTTACCACACTTTTTCTCCCCCTTTGACATCAATGTCAAATAAGAAACACGCTCCCCCTAAGCTGTTGTAGTACATATCAAAGGTATCACATACTCCCCCAGACAAGGTGAACATATTAGACAAAAGAAGATATAACCCCCAACCTCTAACGAAGATATCCAAAAGGTGTTGCCGCTAACAGTTTAGTAAAGATGTCATCTATCTAATATGTGGAAGGAATATAATTCACATGAACAATTCTGTTTGTAACCTGTTCTCTGAGAAAATGGTATTTTATTGGTATATGCTTGGACTTTGAATAAAATATAGGATTCTTGGAGAGACTTATGGCACTGGTGTTATCATAGTGAAGTGGAATGGGATCATTATAAGTTACCTTCAAATCTGCAAGAGTTTGTATCATCCATAAAATTTGTGTGCAGAAAGTAGCAGCAGCAGCAATGTACTCTGCCTCTGTAGTTGATAAGGAAATATATCCCTGCTTCTTACTAAGCTATGCTACTAACGAGTCAGCCAAGAAGAATGCACCTCCACTGGTGCTCTTTCTCTAATTAACACAATTTGCCCAATCTACATATGAAGAAGAAGATAACTAAAAATTCTAATTTATGGGATACCACAGACCATAAGTCATTGTGCAATTCAAGTATTTGAATATCCTTGTTACAGCTACTAAATGACTTTGTTTAAGAGCAGACTAATAACGACCTACCATTCCAACAGCTTGCATTATATCAGGATGAGATGTTGTGATGTAGAGATGACTGCCTATCATTGAGCGATATGTCATTTGATCAACATTAGGTGAAATATCATCTGTACTGAGCTTGCAACCAACCACCATAGGTGTACTAACAAGAGAAGAATCCTCCATCTGAAATTTTTTCAACATCTCTTTCAAATATTTTTCTTGAGAGATAAATATTCCTGTATAACTTTGATTTACTTGTAAACCAACAAAGTATGACAGTTCTCCTATCATGGATATCTCAAACTCTGTTTTCATAGAGTTAGCAAACCACTGGACAGAGGATTCATTAGTATAACCAAAAATAATATCATCTAAATAAACCAAAACAACTAGTAAATTATCACCTTCAGAGTTAATGTAAAAATTGTTGTCAACAGTACCTTTCTTGAACCCTTTGTCTTGTAAAAATTTGTCCAGTCTATAATACCAAGCTTGTGGTGCTTGTTTTAGTCCATATAAAGCCTTCTTCATCTTGCAAACATAATCAGGATTATCTATCAATGAGAATCCTTCAGGTTGTTCCATATATACTTCTTCCTCTAGATCTCCTTTAATAAATTTTGACTTAACATCCATCTGATACACTTTAAAGTTCTTGTGACATAAATATGCAAGAAACATTATGATGGTTTCTAATCTTGACACTAGTGCAAAAGTTTCATCAAAATCCTGACCTTCAACTTGTGCATACCCTTTAGAGACCAATCTAGCTTTATTTCTAACAACTTGTCCCTTTTCATTCATTTTATTCTTGAACACCCATTTGGAACCTATTACATTCTTATCTTCAGGTCTAGGAACAAGCTCCCAAGTATTGTTCTTTTCAATCTGAGCAAGCTCTTCATTCATAGCTCTAATCCAATCATCATGGTTGTTGGCTTCATCAATTTTTTTTGGTTCAATCATAGATAGAAAAGCAATCTGAGATTGTTCTGTGTCTTTAACTAATTTCCTTCTTGTCTGAACTCCTTTGTTTATATCTCCAATTATCTGATTTTCAGGATGATTCTTTCTAACAATTTTGAGAGGTGATTTTGTTTCTTTCTGCTGATTTGTGTTAGCCAGAGTATTCGTATCTTCATCTAATTCGGATTCTTCCCTTTCTGATCCTTGGACCTGTTCATCTTCATCTTCAACTATATATTTTGTGCTTGGTTCAACACTGCTTACATTTCTGACTGAGACTTCTTCATCAACTTTTATGTCGATACAATCAACCAATTTATGTAGCCTCTTATTGTAGCATATGTACCCTTTATTGTTTGTAGCATAACCTAAGAAGATACCTTCATCAGCCCTATCATCATATTTGCCAATATTTTCATCATTATTCTTGATATAACATTTACTCCCAAAGACTTTAAAATGCTTGATTGAAGCAGGTCTTCCAAACCATAATTCATAAGGAGTCTTGTCACTGTGTGGCCTGAGATGAGCTTTGTTAAAAATATGAACAACTATATGGATTGCTTCCACCCAATATGTCTGAGCAATATTCCTTTCATTCATCATTGATCTTGCCATCTTCTGAACTGGTTTATTCTGCCTCTCAACTACTCCATTTTGCTGTGGAGTTCTTGGAATAGTGTATTCTCGTTTGATTCCATGTTTATCACAGAACTCTTTGAAGTTCCATGAACTAAACTCTCCCCCTCTATCAGACCTTACTTCCTTCAATCTTTTTCCTTTTTGATTCTCAGTCAGAGCCTTAAACACTTTGAATTTTTCAAATGCTTCATATTTTTCCTTCAAAAAGGAAACCCACGTTAGTCTACTATAATCATCAATAATCAACATAAAATAGTTTTCTTTTCTTGTACCTTATTTTCTTGATGGTCCACATAAATCCATATGTACTAACTAGAGAGGTTCTTCTATTGAAGGAAAGTTTTTAGATTTGAACTGAGTGCGAGTAAGATTTCCTATCTGACAAGGTTTACAAATAGATTCATATGGCTTTGATATCTTTGGAAGATATTTTACCGCCCCATTGTTTCTAAGCTTGATTATATGATCAAAATTTAGGTGTCCAAGTCTCCTATGCCATAGCCAACTTTCAACATATTTTCTTAAGTGTCATTCTTCTTTTTCTTCTTTTAACACATCGACATTGTTTTTTGTTCTTATCCCTTTTGCAACCAGTTGTCCTGAATTCAAAGACTTTATTTTACAATCTTTAGAAGTAAAAACAACTTCACAACCTTTGTCACAAACTTGACTAACACTTAGTAGATTATGTTCCAGACCATATACAAACAACACATATTGAGCTTTTCCTTTTCCATTACTCAGGCTTATCATTCCTTTACCTTTTATTTTTCTTGGTGCATTGTTTCCAAAAGTTACATTCCCTTATTTGTTTTCACTTAGAGTTAGAAACTTACTTTTGTATCCAGTCATAAGTTTGGAACATCCACTGTCAATACACCAAGGATTTTTTTGTCTTTGGGCTGATAACACAAATCCACACTAGTCATCTTCTTTCTTCTTCGAAACCTTGAAATTTTCAGCAGCAAGATTGAGATCTGGCTTATAGTTCCTTAAGCGACAGTCTGCAGCTTTATGTCCATAATTATGGCAGTTGTAACATTCTGGTTCACTGAATAACATATCATAACGATTGTTATGATCATAATTATTGTTTTGTTTCACATACGTCCTTCTCCCAGTCATCACATGATTTATAGTCTTTGATTGTTTGTTGCTTGGCTGTCTCAATCTTTGTGGTGGCAGATAATTATTCCTTGAATAACTTGATTGCTCATATCTAAATCTTAAATAAATATCGAAATTTTGTCACTGAATGTGATGTGTGTCAACACAACAAGGGAGAAACAATCAAATCTCCTGGCACACAAAAACCACTTTCGATTCCACCTTCTATTTGGAGGGATATCTCTATGGATTTTATTACAGGCTTTCCTAAATTCAGAAATAAATCAGTCATCATGGTGGTTGTTGATCGCCTATCCAAGTATGCTCATTTATGTGCTCTTCAACACCCATTTACAACATCCACGGTGGCTCAATTTTTCATGGATCAGGTCTTCAAGCTTCATGGCATGCCGCATTCTATTGTTTATGATCATGACCCAAATTTCACTAGAAATTTTTGGCAAAAATTGTTCAAGCTATAAGGCACCCAATTGCATCTCAGCACAGCTTATCATCCCCAGACTGATGGTCAAACTGAATTTGTCAACAAGTGTTTGGAAACATATTTGAGGTGTTTTGCATCAGAAAATAAAAATCAGTGGGCTCAATGGTTACCCCTAGTTGAATAGTGGTACAACACTTCATACCATACAAATACCCGCATGACTTCTTTTGAAGCAGTATATGGACAAATCCCACCTTCATTTCTCTCATATTTACAACGTGTCTCGAAGGTCCAGGTGGTTGACCAAACGCTTACAGTTCGAGAGGCTATTCTCCATACCCTCAAAGAGAATTTTCTCATGGCACAGAATCGCATAAAGAAACAAGAATATCAAGGTCCCTCTGAACGTCAATTTGCAGAAGGGGATCAAGTGTTTCTTCGACTACAACCTTACAAGAAAAATTTCCTCAAGGCCGACCATTGATAGACATATTACGTATAAATAGGAGTCAAGGGTATTAGAACCCTAGCTTGGATATTATTGTAATAGAGCTCTGCTCGACTGGAGGTTTCCCCCTTGAAGAGGCCCATGAACATTGCTCTCAGAATCAAAGTGTTCTTTTTGGTGTTATTTTGATATCATTTCAGTGTTATTGTGGTGTTGTTCTGGTTATATTGTTGTTTATCTGCCATTTCTAGCATTTTATTTATGTTCTGCATACGTTTTATATCTGGAATATTACATCGTCCACATATAACGAAAATATCATTGGTCCACCATCCACAACCTTGTAGTAAAGGTTGGAATCTGGTTTACTCTTGGTAAATCCCAAGCTCATCAGAAAATTGTCAATTCTATCGTACCATGCCCTGGGTTCTTGCTCCAATCCATATAAGGATTTCTTCAACCCATACACATGTATCTACCTGTCATCTTTCTCAAAACCTTGTGGTTGCTCCATGTACACTTCCTCTTCTATTACAACATTCAGAAAATTTTTATGTACGTCCATCTGATGTACCTTCCATTTCATTACAACAGCTATCACAAGTATAGCTCTAATCAAAGTGTATCTCACCATAGGAGCAAATGTCTCCTCATAATCTATTCCTTCTTTATGGGAGAAACCATGTGCCACAAATCTTGCCTTATATTTATCGATACTACCATCAGTTGAACGCTTTCTCTTGTAGATACATCTTGAACTCCCCATTGTCTTCTCTTTTGGTCTCAGAATCACATCAAAAACATCATTCTTCGTAATGGACTGGTACTCCTCAATCATGGCATCCTTCCATACTTTATTCTTTGCAACCTCTTCATAACAGGTAGGTTCTACATCATGGATATCACTTAGCAATGCCATGTAACTAGATTATGGTCACGGTTTCTTAATTTCTCTGAACGTTTCGTCTGGAGCACCATACTTCTCTGCATCCTGAATAATTTCTTGAGCCCAAGCTGGTAGTCTCTTATTTGTAATCATCTCTCGGGGTGGATTTGCAGGACTCTGTGGTTCTGCCATATCATGATCTTCTAGAGCATACGCTTATGATACAACGTCATTATCTATATCTGTAACTCTAGGAGCTTTAGGCTCCTCACCATGGACCTCATATGTATGATTTTGTCTCCATCTACTGAAAGTTGCATCCTCATCAAAGGTGACATCTCTGCTAGTCTCAATCTGCCTCTGACTAGGGATGTAGACTCTATATGCCTTCGATGTCTCACTATATCCAAAAAATATACCCTTCTTGCTTGAAGGATCCAACTTCGATCTCTTATCCTTGGGAACATGCACATATATTGGACAACCAAATATTCTCAGGTGGCTAACCTCTGGATTTTCTCTTGTAAATATTTATTTTGGTGTCTTATTCCCAAGTATGCGGTGAGGAATTTTGTTCTGCACATATACAATAGTCTTGGATGCTTATGCCCACAAATGCATCAGTAAATATTGATCATCAATCATAGCCTTTAATGCTTCCATTATCGTCCGGTTCTTTCTTTCTACCACAACACTCTACTGAGGATTGTAGGGAGTAGTGAGCTCCCTCTTAATCCCAACTTCTCCACGGAATTCTTTGAATTCATTTGATGTGAGATCTGGATTCCATTATCTGACCTTAAAATCTTTATCTTCTTTTTAGAAAGATTTTCTACAATGGCTTTGAATTCCTTGAACTTGTTGAATACTTCACTTTTTGTTTTCAATAAATAAATCCAAGTTTTACGTGAGAAATCATCAATAAATGAAACATAATATACATACCCACTAAGT